>JAUUDW010591230.1:0-11861 GCA_032361385.1 Panulirus guttatus | reverse complement strand
TGTTTTCTAAATTTTTTTTAAAATCTGTATTTCCTGGAAAAGAGAGGTTTTGGCTGGACTCTCCCCAAAGCATACAGAGAAGAAGAGACTGAGAAGAGCACTGCTGTGAAGCTAAGAGAATGAGGAAGAAACATGTGCAAGACAGAAAAGGGAAAAAAAATCTATTGATTTTGGTGGAAGATGCAGAGCTTTCCTAAATGGATGTATTTTGTTGATTTTGTTTTCTTTGTTGTTTTTCAACTAAGAGCAATGAAGTTATGTGGCAAGTGTTTTACATATTTTCTTCATATATAGATTGTGTTATTATGCATGTAAAAATAGATGCAAATCCTCTTGTATAGTGTAAGTTATAGATGGTTGCTTTAGTTAGTATTCCTTCTAATTCTCATGTTTGTAGTGAATTAGGCATAACTTCCCTTCTGATAAGAACGTGCTTTTGATTCATATTGTAATGACTTTTAAAGATTATGTTACATATGATAAAGCACATGTATATTGTGGCTAGGGGTATCTTAATACACAACTTGCTATTGTGAGCATGGGGTTGTGCATTGTCTCAGTTAGTGCTCCCCACTTTTAGTCAAAACTTGTTTATTACAGTTTAATTTTGAATTTGTGATATGGAAGATGGAAAAGTTGTTTGCTCTCTTACTAGTCATTACATCTATCTAGATTTCACCTAAAATACTGGTCAAATTGGTCAAGTGGGAATTATTTTTTGATAATTCCGATAGGTTTACTTTTAGTAGATGTCAGGAGAGATAAGTAAATACATTAGTTGGGGGATATGGGTCAGTGTGAAGGTCATTTTCAGTTAATAATAAATTTTGCCTATTTTTCTTTTTATGCTCCACTTTTTTAATCAATGTGAATTACACTTTTAGGAATTCTGTGTAATACATATGATTTTAGTGATTTGGATTTACCAATAAGGAAGTTAAGGAAAGATGTACTTATTAAAGATCTCTCCTCTATTGGTAACACATTATGGGATGTGGTTGTAGTTGGTTGTATATCCCAGTATGCAAGAGGTTCCAGTTACATTGCTTCATCTTTATGTATTAGTGAGCCTGGGTGTTGTAAATTAGCCCATCAAGCTAAGGTCCTTCTTAAGGATTTGTTGTTTAATTACAGAGAAAAAATATTATAAACCCATTTTCAGTTAGAAAGAATATGATGGAAATGTGGATGATATATGATGGTTTTTGAGGCCTGAGATTTGGATCTTGTTATTTTGAAACAGTGTTGGATTAACATTGTATTAGATGGTCTGGGGCTGGGAGTGTAAATGAAAAATGAGAGGGATAAAATTTTAAAAAGCAGAGGACTGAATGTTTGAAACTGAATTTTCAAGAAACATTGGATGAAAATGAAAGGGGCTGACAAAATGATACTAAATTAGGGTGAAGTGATGTATCGATACTTATAGAAGGCGTTAGTATGGGGCTGCTTAGAGTTATAAAGCAGAAGATAGATTGTTTAGAATGGGGAGGTGACATGATATATAATCAGAACTAAGATGTGAAAAGTAAAAACAAGGTTTGCATTTGAAAAAGATGGTCAGTGTGTAGTACCAGTTTGATTAGGGAAGTAATAAAAACTTGTGAGGGAATTGAAATTAATGGAAGTGATAGTCAGTTAAGATGACATTGTGAAAGCAGAAGTGTAATGCATGGGAAAAGAGTAAATGTTTCAAAGAACAGAAAGTTGTTTAAGAAGCCACATGACTGAGTATGCATTCCAGTTCTCATGTTTGTATATGAAACAGATATCCTTAGAATGGTCAGGCTTAAAAAGAAATATGAGCCGTAGGGACCTATAACCTGAATAGTGTTATGTGAACTAAAAGATTTTACAGAATAAGGAATTGTATTAAAGTTATGTCTTTAGAAAGGTACATGGATGATCACCTGCTAAATTCATGAGGTTATGTATATCATATTACATGCTGGTGAAGCAGGTTTATGATAATGTGACTAAAGATAAGAAAGGAAAAGACAGACCAGGAAAGAGTTGAACTGATATGGTTAGTAAAATATTGAAGATTAGGGATTTCAGATAAGGATGCCATTGGAGTAATTGTGGATTATGGACTTAGGATGTGAGGATACGCAGAAAAAAATTTACTAAATGGCTTGGCTAACTTACTCCATATGAAACAGTGTGTGCAGGCATGTATAAATGAGTTGAGAGGCTGTATGCTAATGATCTACAGGGCTTTAAATCCCCTTATCAGGTCACTTGTTTTAAGAACCAATGGAAAAATCATTGTGTAAAATACCAATGCATAAGTCTTCTCAGGTCTCAACTCTTAAACAGTAATGGAGCATAACAAATGGATAACAAGAACTTAGCTAACAATATATAGGAATATGTAGTCATGCATATTTCATTCTTGTATTTCTAAATACATATGTGTACTCTTCATCCTAATTATGTAGAATTTTATAATGCTTGATATTTGCACATACAAGCTGGTTGCAAAATGTTGCAATAAAAGGTATGCAGTGACTAGTTAATTGCTCAGAACTTTTCTTTAATTTCAGTTGATGGAAAACTTTTTATTTCAAAAGACAGAACCATTAAAGTTTTACAGAAACAATAATTTACCTTGAATGAGATGAAAATAAGAACAGTTGCTATGACCCATTATGCAAAAAGGGAAGGACAAGTTAAAGTGGTGTTCTTAGCTCTTTTCATGGCTGCTGAGATGAATATCATATGAGATGTTAGTTTGATGTGCCAGAGGCAAGCTTCTTATGTGTAATTGGCTCAAATTATCTACTCATATCTTCCCTAGTGTTGTTATAATTTCTCTTTTGTTTGGGAACTAGCACATTTGGGAATTTGATAGTGATAATACTGTACTTTCAATCTGTCAAGAAAGTTAAATGTTAATGCAAACATAAGCCTGGGTTCTGCAATACAGGGAAACAGGAATCAAAAGTATAAAGTAAAAAACAGGAAAAGGAAATAGACAGAAAATTGGAACAATTTATAAATGTAATGTTTTGTTTGCATGTTAAGTGAGTTCTGGTAAATGGAGTCAGATAGAGATTGCTAAAGTACAGTCTTTTGGAAGGAAAGATATAGTATACTCTTCTCCATTCAAATGAAAGATGGACCTATGATAGTGGTTTGTCGATAAGAGAAACCTGTTTAGCAAGCCTAGACCCTGATTTGTTTGTTATCATCAAAATGACAGTTGGTTTCTTGAGGTGTGGTTTTGGTGTTGGGATAAAGAATAGAGTAATGAATGAAGTAGGTCAAGGAAGATATTTTGATAACATCAGATTCTAACTTGTTAGGACTAGAACCAGACCAGAATTCTGCTTGTTTAGTTAAGCATTAGCTTGGCAATTATAGTGCAGGCTTTTGAGGTTGACTCTTAAGAAATGGATGTGTTGTTGGAAGAAAAGTTGAGTGAAAAGTAGGGCATGTGATGGGAGATATGACATTTTCAGTACCACACCAGTTTAGCAAAGAATCTTACCAGTTTTACCCAGAAATTTGCTTATCTATCATGGAATTTCTCTTAAGTTTAATGACTGCCAATGTCATTAAGCTTTTTCTCATTGCATGACAAACCATGCCTTGAAAGTGCTTGCTGATTTAGTATCTGCTTCTTCAGTGATATTAACATGGAAGGAAAGTATTAGTAATCAGTAAGGTTACTTATACAGTGTTATTTGGTGAGCTGTACAGCTCTAGTCAAAATATGGAGAAAATTAAAACCTTTTATTTTTTTGACAGGAGTGCGTCAGGTGGTAGAGGGAGACTTACCAAAAGTTACCCCAGACGTTGCAGTCACAATTGCGAAGAATGATTTGATGTCCATTTTTGAAGGGTCTCTTGCCCCTCTACAGGCTTATCTCTCAGGCCATCTGACAGTCCAAGGGAATGTACAGATGCTTATGGGCCTAGAATCTCTCCGCCAGGGTAATAAGGAAAAAGACAAAGATGATATTTTTATTGTGTAATGATTTTATTTCTTCTCACAATCATATTTTAAGCAGATCATGGAAATAAAGACTTGAATAATTTTGGCAATTGATTTTTCATGGGAAATTGCTTTCAAAGACAACACGCCATGCACAAAAGGCTTTATTAGCAAGAAAAATATTTTGCAAAATGCATTCCAAACAGTTATTTGACTGTTACCATAAACTGATGAGGCAAGCACAAGTTTGTTAAGAAATATTTACACCGGTTGAAAAATGACTTGACAGTTGCCAAATAACTGGTTTAGATTCAAGATGGTCTTTGGCACGGAGTTGTCCCTTCATTGTGGAGGTGTTCCTTAATACTTTGAGCCCAGTGAGCCCAGTTCTAAATAAATTAGTGAATATATAGTCAGCCAAAACAGACTGTAATTATTGCTCTATTTTACAGTTTATGTGTTTATCCTTTAATCATATTATTTTAGTGTTAGTGTTGTATTACATAGTGTTGTTGTATTCTTATTTTGTATGTGGTCTATCCTTGCAGAGTTAATGTAATTTTCTGTAATTTATGTACTGACATAGTTGACAGTACTGTAGCATGGTGTTCATTAGCCACATCTAAGGCACTAGGGATCCATATCTCATTAATCTGATACTTTCTGATTACTGCAGGTTATGCTAGTGATTATTGCAGAAATTTGGTTGCAGTTATGATGATGATTTGTTACAATCTATATACGTCTCTCAGTTAAGTTAGCAGTATGAGTATTAGTGTCTTTTCTTGACTTTCTGTTACCAGGCAGAATTTCTGATGTCTTTTGCTGATTTTAGTGGGTGTCTGTTAGCAAGAGCATTTCTTGATCTCTGAAGCTGTGATATAGTATCATTTATGACTTTACACTGACTGTTTAAGTTGTTTAATATGGCTAGCAGGCCACAGTGGTCTTAGTCATCTAAAGTAGGATATGAATCACTGTGTTCTGAAGATGGCAGATCATGATGATGGTCTTAGTCATCATTTTTAGCTCAGTGGCAACCATGAACCGTACAAGGCTAGTTGTGATGATGGTTTTGCCCAGTATATCTATTACACTCACAACCACACATTGGATGTAGCAGTTTTTGATAAAGTAAAAATTATTTGCACTCAAGACACAAATGATTGCATGCTACACACATTAAGTTGTAATGGTCTTGTGGTTGTGTGCTCTTGATTTGTGTGTATGGTTTTTTCAAGCCCTTCAAGGGTTGAAATGTTTAGAACATCTTCCCACAGAATTTGAAATACTAGGTATTGGTAACAGCACTTTCTGTGGCTTTCCAAGCCTCAGCACTGTTTCATAATTTTGCTCTCTGATACAGTGGCACTGCACTGCCTAGCCTGCAGTTATTCACTGATTGTGATGATCTGAATAGCACAGTTATATAATCTCCTTATCACTTCTCTAGCATGTATACTTTATTGGACTTTAATTCCATATAATGCACACCAAAAACATGTTATCCAGTAACAATTATAGCCTGGCTCTTGTTTTGGGTCTTCCTATTAGTATCTTGCTTGCATTTGACATCCATAAATGCATGTTTAATTGTCGAGCTTCTAATCAGTTATGGCTGAATGAGTGCACTAAGATTATCATTACACTTCTCCATCTTATGTGGCTTTTTTAAGTCACTTAAAGTGTATTTATTGTTTGGTTGGTCTTAGTTAAGGCTTATGCTCTGGTTCTTGTGAACTGCCATATATCTTTCATTCCAGTCTGAATTAAGCTTGATATTTTTGGGAATTACTAAATGTCTCATGGAAATTTGCATGGCTGGTTTTATGCATTTAATATTATTATTAAGTATTTCCATCCTTGTAAAATGTGAATTGCTTCCTAGAGTGTGAAAAGGCAACATCAGAGGTTACAGCCTAATTTGATTATTGTGCCAGGGTTCCCTTTGTACAGAATGTAGTTTTTGTGTCACTGACACCTTTTACATGCATGAATTAATTCATTGGTGTTAGTATCAGCCATAAGTACTTGAGGATTACTGTGTGAACTCATGGATAATAAGTCAGAACATGAATGAGACATGGCAGAGCAAAGGTCTTCAGTGATTAATTACTTTTAACAGATCACATGATACTCAACATGTGGAATGTTTCTGCAGTGGCTTGCTAGTAGTTGGGAAGAGACTAGTATTGAAGATATAATTAGGTATGGGAGATTTAGAGACATTAAATGTATGTCTGATTAATATTTTGGAATGGACGCTTTAGTAGAGTTGGTGAGATTTTCGAGGAAATATTGATACTGTCGAAAATAAATCATTAGAGATGTGGCTGAGAATGTGTGTGAGAAAGATAAGAACATTATTATGTAATGCATAAATATAAAAATGTAGCACCAGAGAAACAAGTTATGTATCAAGTAATGAGGCCAAAGTGCAGTACAAGGTAATAAGACAGGAATGAAACTGCTATATAGAGACAAAAAGACAGCATGAGGGTATGTACGAAAAAGTAATTTAGGGGTAGATTAGAAATTGGGAAATAATAAGAATATGGGGAGTGAAAATGTATGTATGAATGCAAAGACATTGCAGAAAATGTTTGAAAGAAGGTGAATGTTAAAAGCTGTGAAGAAAGTTATAAACAGAGATTTGAGAGTAGAGATAAAATGGAACCTGTTGGAAAAAATAATTCCACCACCTTCAGTGTAATGGAATGGAACATGGGTATGCAGTATTTTTAATGTTGATAAAATACAAACAGTGTAGATGAACTGAATATGGGTATGCAGTATTTTTAACGATGATAGAATACAAACAGTGGAGATAAACTATTTTTATATTCCTATTAAGTAAAGAGAAAAGACAGAGTGCAAGTATGGTTGTATGAAGCAGATACAGACAGAGAGAGTAGTAGTTACAGAAATTGATTATGACACAGGATATGCAAAGGATGGATGTTAAAAGGATGGCAAAGACATATTTAGAATTTTGAAAAGTAAACTTTATTTCCATAAATTGTATATTAGTTCAAAAAGAGTTGTAATAGTTTAAAGGTATATATTAAGCATAGCAAATGCATGTACAAATGTACAATGAAGCCAGCATCTCAGTGTTATCATTAGATTTATTCTTTTTTACTTTCAGTGTATGATGATAAAGCAATGTTACCGTATATGTTATATATGCTAACACTGGAGTATATAAACCTAGATCCTTAATCACTTCTAGGGTAATTTTTTATGTTCAAAATTAAGATAGAGTAATGAGACAAGTTTTTATAAGCAAGTATGTACAAAACTAGACAGTAGTTGAGTACTGTTTAGCATAATACAGTATATTGCAGTTCTGGGTGTTCCCGTTTTCCATCTGCATGTGGTTACGCTATGAGTTGAAGACATCTTTAGTGAGACTCATCTTCAGTGAATGTAAAGGATTACAGTCTTGTCATGGGACTTTTTTCTCCAAGGAAGTCCATGTTTTCCCTGCTCTTGATAGATGCAAAGCCTCACAGCTGCAGGAGCCCCAACAGAGGTGTTTTTGGGATCATCACAATCATAGTTGGAGGGAAAGAAAAAATTAAACATTTGTTGAATCCATCTGTAAATAGCTTTTGATCTAAAGATGGGGAAGTGATAGATACTATGTACTGCTACCATTCCCCTGGGTGCCCATATCAAGGTCTGGTGCAAGAGGAAAAACAATCTCATCTGTTTTTCTGTTGAATGGAGACAAATTGAAGGAATCAGGTAAAACAAGGAGGCAAGAGGTTCCATGTCTTTGCATTAAAAGGAAAGAATGATATTGAATCAGCCAATCCTTAAGGTGCCAGGTACTGTATTACATAGCCAGAGGAAGACTGTAACCAGGTCATGATAACTGAGGCCAAGGTAAGGTTTATATAAATGATAGAAAGAGAAGTAGTTATACAGAAGATATAAAGGGGTTCAGGTTTAGTAGGAAGAGCAGGAATGTTAGTGAGGCAAACTACTCTTGTGAGATGTTAAAATGCAATGAGAAATGTAGAGGTAAATTTGACATTGCCTTTGAATTTTTCTGCTGTATTTTTTATACAAGGAACAGCTGATAGAGTTAATGAATTGTGTGAAAGGAAGATGAACACCAAGCGTGAGGTGTATGGGTAGAGTGAAGAAGTATGTGGGTAAGAGGAGTATTAGAATGGAGATATGCACAAATAGGGGTGTGTGGAGATTATCATCTTTAGGCTACCCAGCTTCAGAGTGGGAAACGTTTCAGATATAAATACCTGTGTGCAATAGTTTTCAGTTTCTGGATTTGGCATCCCACCCAAGGAACATTGTTTCTTTTATATGAAATTCTGCTAATGACTTTGTTTTTTCATCTGAACCTGTTCCAGGTGAATATTTTGCTGTTGTATTATAATATTGTTCTATAATCAAGCTGAATACTTACACTTATTGCTTGCTAATCCTTAGTTGTGGCTACCAGTTGCCAGAACATAAACTGATTCCTCACTTTGTTAGCTATAAGATGGTAGGTTTCCCTAAAATCAACAATTGTGATTTCCTATGCACTGTGTTTTATATCTTTGCACTGTATTTTAAAAAATTTTGCTAGACTCTAACTGAATCAGATCAATTAGCATGCAGGGTTTTGGTTTTCTTCACTTATTTCATTATAAATATATCAGCTCTTAATCTGAAACCAATAAATGTTGGAGATTCTTTGAAAAAAATGACTTTTTTTTTTTTTTTAGAATATTTAGACAGCCTATTCCTTTTCATTCAATGACCCAGAGTAGCTCAGGTCTGATCACTTTGTTTTGGTCCCTAACTAGCTCTGGGAATCTACTCCCACTAATGGTCAGATAAGGATATTCAGATAACCTAGACATTGTTTCTCTGAAGTTGCCCCAAATTTTATTGATTTGAGATTAGTCTGATAATGGCTGTTTTAACATTGCAACTTATCAGTTTTTCATTATCTTTTTTTTAAACATAGAGGAACATTAATTATTTCTTGAAAACTTTTCAGTATCATTGTTTCGTCTTCATGATTTTAAACCTATAATTATGGCGTACTGTATTTGTATTGAACTTATTTTAAACATCATTGGATACTTCTTTTTCAAATTATTTTTAAATGTTATACTTATTAAAAGGGATTATCATATTTCTCTTTTTCTTGAAAAGGGTAGCAGAAGAAATTGGTCCTATCTAATTTCTCTTAACAATAAATATCCTTCAGTATTATAAAATTACATTACCCTCTAGGTTGTTCTAACAGGCTGGGATTCTTTCCCGTTTCTTTATTTTCCATTTCACGTGATAACTTTCAAAACCCAATTGTTGAATAATTAGAACATAGTTGTCCTCTTAAGCTTGAATCTTTACCTGAAGAAAATACTTGAATTTCATTATGACACACAGTGGTTTATGTTTTATATGAGATACTGACTTGCAAGCTCTTCCAATAAGAGATATGTAAGTGTATACAAATCATTGTCGCATGATTTTTGGGAATATCTCTTGCTGAGAAAACCAGATCTAAGCTCAGAAGGATTATCTCTTTCTGCTGAAAGTGTGACATCAGTCACTCAATTAGGTGTTCCTCTTGTCTACCCTTTTTATGAAAACACCTGTCTTGATCCCCTTTTATGATCTGTCAAGTGAGATTCAGATGGAACCTGAGGCACAGTGATGCCTTTGTTGGATGTAACATAGGTTACTTGCTGGTGTTTGCTCTGAGGCCTCACAGGTTACTTGGCAATTGTGAGTCATTATCTTACCTGTGTTAGTGTTTTGTCAACTAACTTAAATCTGCCTGGGGACTCTTAGTAGCTCTATAATTACTGGCATCATAGAGTATCTGTATAAAAAAAAAAGCTTTTTAAGTCTCAGTCAGTTTTCTTATCTGTTTTCGGTATTTGATGGGATTACAGGATAAAATATAAAGAAAATAACAATAAATTTGTATCCGCCATAAAGGCTGAATAATTAAACTTTCATGCAATTCTGTTTTATGATTTTGATTCTGACAGCCTTCACACATTATGTGGTATTTCATTATTTCTAAAATAATGGCAGTTCCATAACATATTTGTAAATAAATACAGTAGGTGTTCATATTAATTGTTTTGTGAAGATTTATTTTAGCCAGATTTTTGTCCATTTCAAAATTAATATATTAGCTTTTTTATTCAACAAATTAATTTCTTACTTCCACAGGTTAATTAAAAGGACTTAGATAACAAACTATACAATCCAAAATCCTATTACTTCAGTGGCAATAGGTTTGAGAACTGACTTTTTTTTCATGATCATTCAAAGGTAAACTGATTGTGTTTGGGGTATTTTGAAAAAGTGCATATTTTCAAAATATTTATAGTTTTACAAAATGATACTTACTTTCCTTTGCACTGAACAATTTACACATAATTTTTGTTTGTACCTTAGACGTTTTATTCATGATTTTGGTTTAAACTGAAGACAATTGTTCAATATTTTTTTTTCTAATTTTTCTAGTTCAAACTGTGTTAGCTTTATGTATTTCTAGTAGATTACTGTTTTCAAGTCAACTGAAATAGATGGAGTAGCATTAAGCTGGGACATAAGACCCTTTCACTTCAGTGACAGTGGAGCTAAGATTTCATGTTGAAAAGATTGACAGTGAATTAGTAAATCAAAAATGACATTCCAAAGTAGCAGTAAGAGAGTAAATTTAGTTTTTTGTGTCTTAGTTATAAACTCAATATGACAAAGCTTGTAATATTTTAATGATTTCAGTAATTCTTATATGAATCAGCAGGTTCAGTAATTTACCTGTCTTCTATTTATCTAACTATATCTCTGATTCCCACTCCCTCCAGAAACTTTTGTCAAGGGGTGGCTATGGCAAAAGAGTCTCCACTTATCCCTGGCCTTACTTGCCTCCCTCACATACACTATTCCATGCATTCTTCCTCTGTTTCTCTCCCTCCAGTATTCCTCCACCCTATTACCTGTCTTGGAAGACAAACATTATTAGTCTTGTGATTTATAAGCATCTAAAATTTTTCACTTTTATTTGACAGAGACCCAGATTAATTCTTAGGTCATATTGATGTCTTCATTGAATGGCAGTGAATGCGATGGCATAATCCTTTATAACCCATCATAAAAGGTGGATTAGGCAACTATTTAGGTGGAAGTCAGATCATCACTACAAATAACATCTGCTCACTTGTCAGGAGTTGAGTTAAAGAACAAACTAGCAATCACCCAGCCCTTATTAGGATAGTGTTACAAGTTGGACTCATTTTACACCTTTATTTGTATATAACATGGTAAAGATTTAAGTTTCAGTGATAGTCACTGAAAGGTGGCTGCAACTCCTTTTGATTCACTACATCAGTATTAGAGGTGTGATATTTGTGTTGCAGGATGTAATGATTATGCAGCATAGTTGATATGGCCAACACTGTCCCTAAGTTATTAAATAGATTTTGACAGCCAGAGTAAAAATATAACAAATGCAGGGATATTATTTTAGTATCACCAACATAGTATGGCAGAAACTTAAGGATCGCTTTGTCCATTAGATTCATCCGTCCATCATTCATCTGTCATCAGAGGTCACACTCAAGCCTTCAACTTAAACTTGGTTGTAACTTAATAACTCGTATCACATACTCATTAAACTGCTCACATCTGTTTCCCAGCATCTAGAAAACTGGTGGTATAAGACCCATAACATTAGCTAGTATTTTGCCAGAGATATGTCATTTTTTTATCTTAATTTATGTATTGCCTAATGATTCACAATAGGACCTGTTTTTCTTAATTTAAGATCTGATGATTTATCATTAATTCAGTCATTGGTTAGTCTATAGTTTGCTTGATACACCTTCTGTCAATCTATATCTCTGATGCCTGTTACCTTTGAGAAGTCCCTCAAGGG
>JAUUDW010591119.1:0-11861 GCA_032361385.1 Panulirus guttatus | reverse complement strand
GTAAATTCGTCGTGTAGAAATTTACAGTAGTCTTAGCAGGAAGAATGTATGCTCCCAATGTTGAGGTCTGGGGAGTAACAGCTCATATACATATTCATGAAAGATAACATCAGTGGGAACCATAGTGTTGTAATCATGATTCCTATGTTTGTATTGGTCCTTTAGGTTGGATTAGGTAAGGTCAAAACACTTTAAAGCATGATAGAATGCCACCTGTGTCAAATGTTTGATGAAGACTGTTGTAGATATATTGTGAAAATATCAGTTGAGAATTAAAAGATTCATCTGTCATTAGAAAATAAAGATTTATATGACTAAAAGGAGGATTTCCTTTTTCTTGATACTGCATTGTTATGTAGGTAGTAGTTAGTAGGCGGCCGACGATCAGGGAGACATATTACTAGTACTATCTGTCTGGGTATCAGCAGGGTTTGTGATGGCTGTGTAGTGAGCCAGCACTTCATTGGTTATCAGGATGCACTCATCTGACCAAGGTAGCTGTCTTTTCTTTTTACCTCATCCAGATGTGGACTACTGGCATTCTGCCCACAAACATACAATCTCTCCTTGTCATAAATTACACTTGACAGCAGGTAACTCACACAGCTCATTCTTCATAACTCTAGATTTTCCTGTGATGAGCAGTGTTAACCCTGCCTTATGGCAAATTAGTGGAAGCAATGGAGAGAAGTAGTAGGTAAGAACATTTAGGCAAGAGCATTAGGTAGAAACTTTAGGTAGAAGTAGGTAGGAATATTAGGCAGTAGGAACATTATATAGAAGCAAATATTGCACTACGTTGCTCTCTGCCAGTGGCCTGTTAAGGATGAGGCATTAATGCTAAAAAGCAGCAGTTGAGTTCGCTAGTTATAGAAACTATTGCCGTGGCCACCCCCTTGAGGGAGTGGCAGGTGGGAACAAGAATCAGAGAGATAGATAGAGGTAGATGGATTGATAAAAAAATTCCATTAGTGATTTTTGCAGTAATAATGTCTCATATGCATCCACACACATTGTCACTGGTATACTTATAATACTGTAACATAAAATTATTTGTCGTCTCTTTACTTGTTCACCTGAATATAAGATGATAGTCTGTTCTTATCCATATTCTTTATGACAGGTAACTCTACCCCATCTGACGATGAAGAACTTGATGATGCTGTCGATGACCACACATTCCCTTCATTGTGGAATGATTCTAAACATCTGCACAATACTCATGATTTGCATGATATTCATGAGGTATATATCTAACTTTCTAATGTATTTTTACGGTGCTTGACAGTAAACCATGGAATTATTGCCTTATGATTTGTTCCAGCAGAGCATTATTTTTTTCACACTTGTTCACTGTTTCCTGCTGTGCATCTTTGCCTTTGATATGGTAAACATCCCCTTTGGCCATTTGCTACTTCCACCATGATAATTGTTTCCTCTTTTTCTTTATTAATTCTTATGTAATTCATGGATACTGTTTGCTGAAGTTGTTTTTCTGTATAATGTTCTGTCATTTCATCGTCTACACTGTTTTTTAGTAAAGCATTTTGTCCTGTTAATTATCCTTTACATATTGATTTTAGTATCATAAACTGCAGTGTGAACTCAAGATGAGTTCATCATTATTTTCTTTCATTTCAGGCATCAAATTATACTCATAATATTGTACGAAGAGCAACCAGTTCCGGACATGCTTTTAGTATTTTTGACTGTCGCCGTTCTGAGCTAATGGGAGAGCTTGTGGATAATGCATCTCCTTTCCTCTTTCCTTGTACTATTGAGTACTCACTGCTGTGTGCTGGTATGTTGGTCACAGTTTATTCTTGGTCACTGTTCGTGAAGATGTCATTTGTGTACTGCATGCTTTATGAATAGAAGTGAACATGTAATCTCTGTTATGACGTCAACCGTCATAGTTTTGCTGGTATGACACTGGACAGAATGAGAGGATTGAAAATTGTTTACAGTCTACAAGAAAACCACTGATCTTTGGCTCCCAACATTTATTAAAATTGACACCTTGGCATTCCACTAGTTTGTATGCTCTTTCTCCTGTTAGCCAAGACTGGCCTCACCTCAAATACTAAAGGCAAAATATAGATTGAGAAGTGTTTATATAATCCTTGAAGTTTAGCTTTAGCAGCCTTTACTTCATTATTATCATTGTTGAAAAATTACATCATCAACATACAATTTCTTTTACTAGTTTTGATGTAAGCAATTAGATCTTGGTGCTACGAGATTTGAATGTAAGAATGGATGATGCATCTGAGGTGCATGAGGGCCTGATGTAATAATGGGGAAAAGCTTGGTGAGTTAGTAGTTGGTAGGCATCCAACAACCAGGAAGTTATATTACCAGTACTACCCATCTGGATATCGGGATGGTTAGTCACAGCTGCATAGTGAGCCAACACTTCGGTGGTTGTCAAGTTGCACTCTGACTCAGGTAGCTGTGTTTTCTTTCTGTCTTACCCACATGTGGACTACTGACATTCTGTCCACAAATGTACTATCTCTCCTTGTCATGCACTTAACTGACACAACTCATTCTTTGTAACTAGATTTCCCTGTGGTGAGCATCATGTGCTAGCTCAACCTTTTGATAAAATGGTATGAGCAATAGCTAGAAGTAGTAAGTAGGAACATTTAGGCAGGAGCATTAGGTAAAGTAGTAGGGAGGAACATTAAGCAGGAGAATTAGGTAGAAGTAGTCTGTAGGAACATTAGGTAGGAGCCATTGCAAACACTGCCCTAGAGTTGCTCTCTATGAGTGGCCTCTCAAGGGTGAGGCATCACTGGCATTCACTAGCTATGGAAACTATTGCTGTGGCTACCCACTTGGGGGAGTTCAGGTTGGGAAAAGGTATCCAAGCTAATAATAATAATAATACTTTATTTAATCAATTTGTAATATATGATACAAACTGAAACTTTGTGGATCCAGAGCCATGTTATAATACCTGTTCAGTCTCATACACAAGGTAAAAGAAAAAATAATGTAAAAGTGCAGTAGCCAAAAGTATACATATACATTAAAAGACAACAGATTTGGTTTAGTATCAATAATGTTACTCACCACCATCAGTATTGTCATAAACAATGAAAAATTATCTTTTTGAGTTTACATGATTGTACAGTTTAATACTTCCTGGTACAATGAATTCTTATATCTGCATGTTTTTTGCAATGGTAAGCACAATCTTTTGCTTGATCTTAAAAAAACTTAGTTATTAAGTTATTATTCAGAGGATGGTGAGAATCATTCATAATTCTATCATTTAAATTTGAAACATATCTTTAATATATCAAGTGCAGTTACGTTAGCACCCAGTTTACTAGCTATTTTTACAATTATCTTAAGTTTATTCTTGTTTTTTACAATCAAACATCCATAGTATGATGCTTACAAAAACAAAGTGACTCTATGACTGACTTATACAACATAGAGTAGTCCTATCAACTTTCAGGTTTTTCAAAACTCTTAAAAAAGTAAATTCTTTGCATACATTTTCCATAAACCTTTTTAGTGTTAACATTACCATTTAGACTACCATCATTGATCTAACCAAAGTATTTATAATCATGCACAATATCTACTTGCTCTCCTTTCATTAGTTTAATGCATTTTTCCTTCTTGTGAAAGTCAATCACCATTTCTTTGGTCTTTTTGACATTTAGATTCAAGTAATTTTCATCACCCCAAAGTCATTAACTTGAGCCTGATATTCATGTTCATATTTATCCCTTATTTTTCCAATAATCACTGTCATCAGCATATTTGATAACAGAACAGGTTTTGTAGTTACTAGTGCAGTCATTTGTATATAAAGTAAATAATAAAGGAGATAAAAAGCCTTGTGGAGCACCAGTGTTTGTAAATATGGTATGAGATTTAACATTTCTAAATTTTACAAATTGTAGCTTGGTAAATTGCATATATTCTGCTGAAAGAGGAAGCGAGTGGAAATAAATGGATTAAAAAACTCACATGTATACATGGGTGAGTGAGACTGGGTGCTAATGGGCATTATTGGGTTATGTGCTGACAGACAGTCAGGTTCATTCTTTGTTTGTGGTTAATGTAAAATTATTCTGTGCCCTCAAAGATAATCCAAATTTGATAAAATGTAATCTAAATTTTGCCAGGTGTCCTGTATGTGATATGGAAGAACATCAACAAGCCTGAGGTGACATATGATGGAGACTCTGACATTTCCACTTATGTAGCTCGAAAGGCTCGCCATCACTACTCAGTGGACTGTGCACATGCTAACCGAGGTCTTTTTATGGGAATCCTTGTCCTTGTTCTGACCATCATTTCACTCATCTTATTTTTTGTGCTTATCAGCAATGAAGATTACAAGGCTGTGGCAATATTAGAAGCCAATATCATTGAGTTATCAGTATATAGGTAAGGAATGTTATTCATATGCAGTAACTCTTATATATACTTTTTAACTTGCTTTCTTTAAGGTATTACAATAATATTCTTTTAACATCCTCATAGTTAGGATTTTTAATTGTGTCACTTTGGTTAATTAACCTTTCAGTAAAGAGAAATTGGAAATCTTTTCATAACTACTACCAAATACAGCTTTTGAAAATGTTTCATCTTTCATTTTCAAAGAAACATGCTATCCAAACAAATGGAAGCCAAAAGGAATGTCTGACTAACTTTTGGAAGTGGTGTTACTGGACTCCACCTGCTTGTAGTTACACTGCAAGTGGAATGTCACTCTTGGAACAAGGTACAAGCTCATAAAAGAACTTCTTACTCCAAAGGCATTGAATCTTTTCCCGTGGATGTCTTTGAAGAAAAAAAAGTGTAAATGAAAATTGGCAGCTTCTACATCAGTGAACTGCCTACAGTGAGATATATTTTACTGCAGTCTCTGTGTCTGCAAAATAAACAATGCACTTACTGATATGTACAAAACTGATAGTACAGCACAAAACTGAAATTAATGATGTAGAAGACTGGAAACCCTGCTAGAGTTGCTGGAGATACATGGACAGTACTTCTCTTTCCTATCCTCAGGGACTGATTGATAATTACCCAAGAAACAATTTCTATAAAAGAGTCTAGGTGTTACCCAGGACCTTCCTAAAGGCTCCTGCAGCCCAAAGCTATGCAACATCCAGTAGCACGAAAGTAGACTCCTGTAGAGTGAGAAATATTTTAATGAGACTACTCCCAGTGACAAGCTCTCCCCAAAGGTGTCTATTCACTACCCATGTATCCTCTTTAAGAGGCAGGAGTGGTGCCCTGAAAATCTTTGCCTCCTTTATTATTACCTTCCAAAATTAGGAATGGGAAAGACCTTCAGGGAATTTTTCCTCCAAAGGGTCAATCATTCATTCCTGAAGCTCACTTGCTAAGGCAGGAAACATCAAAGAGGTATTATTATTATACAACCCAAGAATACTTGTCAAGGAGCTCCTGTAGTTTAATGGCTGCTCTCCATGCAGGAGTAGGGAAAAATATTGGATCCCTTATTGCAATTAGGTCCTCACTGAATCATCCTTTCTACCCTTCAACAGTGATGCAGCCTCAGCAAAGTTAATCTTGCTCGCAGGAGTAGTCTGGTAACACCTGAAAAACAGATATTATAACAGAGTCTGAGACAAAAAGTTTCAGGAAAATGTTTCATAATTTTTAAATATGTTTGTCCTACAAACAAATGAGATCTCTTACTTTTCTGCTAAGTCTTGAAAATCATCATCAGTATGCAGTTATCATCCATAATGGCAAACTCATTCCTTGATAATCTTTTTCAATAATAATGATACCTTATATAGGAACCCCATAAGAACCTTAGCAATTACCAGTTATGAGAAAAGTAAGAGCACTAACTAGTTGCAGCAAAACTGCATGAACCTCAAAAAAAAAAAAAGACTTTAAAGGGACAAACTTTTCTTGTGGACAGAATGCAGTCAGACCCTAGTCATGCCTGTCCCAGGGATAATAATGATTTTGCTGAAGATGATGGTAGTAATACAATAATAGTAATGATAATAATAATAGTAATAATAATAATATTAATAATAATAATAATAATAATAATTCTGTAACTGGCAGAATGCATATATAGAAATGTTGTATAAAGGCAAGGTAAGTGTTCAAACTCCAGAGGTATAAGTCTGTTGGGTATACCTGGTACATTGTATAGAAGGGTACTGACTGAGAGGGTGAAGGCATGTACAGAGCATCAGATTGGGGAGGAGTAGTACGGTTTCAGAAGTAGTAGAGGATGTGTGGATCAGGTGTTTGCTTTAAAGAATGTGTGTGAGAAATATTTACAAAAACACATGGATTTGTATGTAGCAATTATGGATCAGGAGAAGGCATATGGTAGGGTTGATAGAGATGCTTTGTGAAAGGTCTTAAAATATATAGTGTTGGGGGAAAGCTGCTAGAAGCAGTGAGAAGTTTTTATCAATAGTGTAAGGCTTGTGTACAAGAAGTAAGAGGTGAGTGAATGGTTCCAAGTGATGGTTGGTCTGTAGCAGTGGTGTGTGATGTAACCATGGTTGTTCAGTGAGTTCATGGAAGTGGTGATGAGGGATGTAAATGCAAGTCTTGGAGAGAGGGGTGAGTATGCAGCCTGTGGGGGATAACAGGGCCTGGGAAGTGAGTCAGTTGTTGTTTGCTGATGATACAGCACTGGTGGTGGACTCGAGTGAGAAACTGCAAAAGCTGGTGACTAAGTTTGGAAGAGTGTGTGAAAGGAGAACGATGAGAGCGAATGCACATAAAGTAAAAGTAAGGTTATTTGGTTTATCAGGGTTGAGGGACTGGTTAGTTGGGATGTGAGTTTGAACGGAGAAAAATTTGGGGCAGTGAAGTGGAACCATGGAAGTGGAAGTGAGTCAGTGAGTGGGGGAGGGATCGAAAGTCCTGGGAGCACTGAAGAATGTGTAGAAAGAGAGAACATTATCTCAGAGGGCAAAAATGGGTATAAGGCTGTGTGGAGGTGGGTGGATGTGTTGAAACTAAATGTTTGAGGACAATTTGTGGTGTAACGAGACTTAATCGAATAAGTAATGTAAGGGTAAGAAAGATGTGTGGTCATAAAATGAGTGTAGTTGAGAGAGCAGAAGAGGGTGTGCTGAGGTCGTTTGGACATTTAGAGAGAATGAGTGAGAAAAGGTTGAAAAAGAGGATATATGTGTTATTAGTGGAGGGAACAAGGGGAATGAGGGGAACCAAACTGGAGACGGAAGGAAGGAGTGAAGAAGATTTTTAGCAATTGGGGTCTGAACATGCAAGAAGGTGAGAGGTGTGCGCGGGATAGAGTGAACTGGAACGGTGTGGTATGCTGGGATTAATGTGCTGTCAGTGGATTGAACCAGAGTATGTCAAGCATCTGGGTTAAACCATGGAAAGTTTTATGGGGCGTGGTTGTTGGTAGGGATCTGTGGTTTCAGTGCATAACATATGATAGAGAGTGGATGTGGCCTTTCTTTCTTTGCCTGTTCCTGGCACTACCTCGTTAACATGGGAAATAGCAATAAATTATGAAAAATACTGTAATACATTGGACTATGTTTGTTTTTCCTTTTTAGTACATACTAGCAACTTAAAAATATGAAAATATATGAAAGTAGATCCATGCAGCCTAAAAACAATGTTCTCGAGAGAGACACATGCACAATGGCAATTAGAATAAACAAACAAATGAGAAATGGTATGTACATTTTCAGAATTCATCTTTTTCATCTCAAAAACTATTATAATCTTAACTTTATAGCATTCAGTATACATCCTATACATAGTAATTTAATGTTTTCTATTTCTTCTTTTCCACCAGTGTTGCTACTGTAACAGTGGTGATAGGCATGATACAGATGCGAGAGCTAGAGTTTATACCAGAAGGAGAGATTGAGCTGGACAACATTCTTCTCCTTATTGCTCAGACAGGAGTTTACATCTATACTTCCTTTTCTGTGATTGGTGGACATTTCACAATGAGAGTAAGAGATTTGTATTTCTTTGAGGCTGAATATTTCGTACAAACATTATCAGAATGCCTTACAGGTTTATCTTTATGTAATCATAATAGATTATATGCAAAACATCATGGTAGTAAAAGATCAAGTGTTGTTATGGATATTTTTGTTTCCCCTGAATACAGGACTACATGCTTCTACCACTGCTGTCCTCCATCATCACCCTTACTCAGACAACACTGCAAACCATTTTTATTTTGGATGCTACTAAGCGGTGCTGTTACAATCATGACCAACTTGAACGTAAACCAGGAAGAGAGATGGTAAGGAACGTGTTGCATTACAAATATATGTGCAGTATACATTGATTTATGTTATTTTTGCTAAATAATATTTTTATACCTTTATTTTCTGCAATAGCTTGAAACATGACACAAAGCTCAGCTACAGTAAATGTGAATAAAAGCAAGGTAATTAGATTTAGTAGAGTTGACGGACAGGTTGGTTGGCATGTGAGTCTGAATGGAGAAAAATGGAGAAAGTGCAAGGTTTTAGATATATGAATGGAACCATGGAAATGAGTCACAGGATGGGTGATGGAGCAAAGGTTCTGGGAGCAATGAAGAATATGTGGAGAGAGAGAACGTTATCTGGGAGGGCAAAAATGTTTATGTTTGAAGTTATAGTAGTCCCAATATTATTATATGAATGTGGATCCTAGGCTGCAGATAACATTGGGTGGAGGAGCGTGGATGTGTTGGAAATGAAGTGTACGAGGACAGTATGTGATGTGGGGTTGTTTCATCGAGCAAATAACGAAAGGATAAGAGAGAAATGTGGTAATTAAAGGAATGAGGTTGAAAGAGCTGGAGAACGGGGAGTCCAAATTGGAGATGAAAAGATGAAGTCAAAAAGATTTTGAGCAATTGGTGTATGAACAAGCAGGAGGGTGAAAGGCATGCATGAGTTAGAGTGAATTGGAACAACATGGTATACAAAGGTTGTGTTGTCAATGGACTGAACCAGAGCATGTGAAGCATTTGGGGTAAACCATGGAAAGGTCTTTGGGGCCTAGATAGGGAGCTCTTGTTTTGATGCATTATGGGACTGCTAAAGAATGGATGTGAACATATGTGGCCTTTCTTCATCTGTTCCTGGTGCTACCTTGCTAACGAGGGAATAGGCAATCAAATATGAAAAAATGTAGCTTGCAATATTAAATCAAGAGTAGCAACTGCAAAGAGTATTTTTTCTTTATATTCACCTGAACTGTTTGCAGACTGAGAATGCATCTGTTTAAAACTGGTATTAAATTTTTTTGGTAAAAAAAAAAGTACAGGTAAGCATTTATGTCAATATCAACATGTTATAATATGCATACCCAAAAAAGTCTGATGAGCCACTCACGTGGTCCAGTTTGTTAGGGGCCACTGATAGGGGCTTTACCTTCCCTTCCTACAATATCCCCATCTTTTTGTGCCTCCTTTATTGCCCTACCCATTCTTTTCAATCCTACTTTTTCCTTCTTTGCCCCCATTCCCCATCTCTTATATTCCCATCTTTCTTTTCAGTTCCTTCCCTCCTACTGTATCTGCAATTTCTTTTGACACTGATAACTGAAAGAGACATGGAATGTAGAAGCTTTCCCTTCCCTTCCCCATATTATCTCTCCCTCTTCTTTCCTATCTTTCTTCTTTCATGCCTATAAATGTCCATTCCCATTCCATGTGATATTCCTTCTCTCATCCTTTACTTCCTGTTCTTTCCTTCCTCTCCCCTCCGGTTCTTCCCATTGCTTAACCTCATTTCTCCTTCTCTTTCTTAATTTCCCTTTATTCCCTCACTAGTCAACATCTTCAATGCTACTTTCTCATTTCCCCTGCTTTTCATTTTAATCCCCCCCCCTCTTTCACTCCCATTATCTTTTGGAAACTCCTTCCTCTTACTCTATCTTCTTCATCTTCCCTCTGCTTATGCTGCCATTCCTTTCCTTAGTCATGGTTTACTTCATCTTTCGTAAATTGCTCATTCTATTGTCAGGTAACATTCCTCCTAGTGTGTAACCTGGCAATGTGGGCCATCAACACGTTTGAGACTTCACGCGCTGATGCTCATCCAACCCAACTCAATTTCTATGGCATCTGGGCCTGGACCATCATCTCCCATGTGTCCATGCCACTTGCCATATTTTACAGATTCCATGTCACAGTTTGCCTCTGTGAGATTTGGAAAAGATCATACAAATTAAAAAATGAATATTAGGAACATAAAACAGTGTTTGTAAATACTTAAGGTGATGTGTAATAAATTGAACAAATACCAAAAATACAAAATGGAATAATTCATAAATACTTTGAATGATTACTAGAGATATCTAAGGTGCCCTTCTAATGAAGAAACAGGTAAAGAAACTAATTTTAGCTCTATAGGAACAGGATTAGTAGGTTTCTCCAACTTCCCTTTTATATTTTAAATTTGGTCACCCAAGTGCTTGCAATCTATTCCATTTTGTTGTCAGTAAAGAGATAAATAAGTTCATAAATAAAGATAGTAATATGAAAGGCTATGAGAGACACATTGGTAAAAAATTTGAAAATACTCAAGGGTCAGATTGGGTAAGCCTGATTTCAAACCTAAGTACAAAGTCAAGGATTTCAGTAGAAAAAATGTGCTAGATAATGTTGCAAATATAGACATTAGTGAATCTTAGTAAGGTGTAAATTTAGATAGACTGATGAGTGACCTTAGTAAGTTGTAAATATAGGAATATAGATGACTGATACTGAAGTCCATTTCCTGAACTATTCCAAATAAAAAAAAATTATGGAAAAAATGTAAGTTACTTATTACTACGGTAGATAGAGCATGTAAATGTAAATAAATCTGTACAGTTATCTTCACTGTAAATAAACAGTAAAATGATAATAGATTAAACCATGATATGTGAATGACTGTTATTTAACATTTATCCTGAGGCCCTTCACTTTCCACATCATCTTTCAAAGAAACAAAGATATGAAAACAGTGTGTCTGTGTGTGTCAACAATGAAGAAATTTTTAATGGTATAATTCTCTTTGTAGGTATTCTGTGCCAGCCTCAATGCTGTCTGACTCACTTTCTCAGACTGAGATGACTCATATCATCATGATCATATGAGTAAACACTTACTCCTAAAGATTGTTTGGTTGTTTAAATCGTCAGACCCTCGTTCCGGTCCGACACAGGCCCTTGCCTGCTGGCGGCCCATTTTCCTAAAAGAGTAAAGTAACATCAGAACATATACATTCTCATACATAAAAAGAGAGACTGAAGAATTTGTGCTGCATATGTGAAAGTAAATAAATCTTTCCCGGTATAATTGCAAAGACCTGCAGTGATTATACAAGGCATTCAGCACATTTCGAGTAGAAATGTGCAGAATGACAACTAGACACATGACGACATGAATGTAAGACATATCAAGGCATTATGGTGGCAGAAATTTGTTAGTTTCCTTTATAACATTTTGCACATCCACATTATGGATTGACTTGAGGCTTTCACATCTTACAGATAAGTAATAAGTCAGTTTTGCAGTTTTCAATATATCGAAGGGAACTTGAAAGATTTTTCTTAACGACACTAGTACATATGTGTATGATCAGACATGAATAATTGTATTAAAATGCTTTGATTACAGAGTGTACTGCTAAACACTAGAATAATCTGTGTTGTAAGTAAGATAACAGCAGTACACAAAAACTACAAGGAAACTAGCTCAGGAATGTTTTAATGTTTATAATTTTTATTGTTCCTCTCATGACGTGTAGAGGCAAAGATTTAAAGTTGCTCTAGTGAATTTTTAAACTTGAGCCATACAACATTTTCATTTAACAGTAATACTGCAGTAAGAAGTAAGAGAATTCTAC
>JAUUDW010590788.1:0-11862 GCA_032361385.1 Panulirus guttatus | reverse complement strand
TAATTTTTGAGATATTTGGACGGACATGGACGGACGCACGGACACGGATATGGGGTCCTTCCATCCAGGGAACCACTTACGCCACACGAAGGGAGCGCACGGACGCGGATATGGGTCCAACCAACCAACCAGGGAAGCACTAACGTCCCTGCGTCACAAAAGTCCTTTTATATTTGCTGAAAGGTAAGGAGGACCTGGCGGAATGGCCGTAGCGGAAAAGCGCTGACTTAAACAGCCAGGTTATTTTACAGGCTCTTAATGTAGCAGTGGGAAACATGGCTGGTTAGGCCTACTACTACTACTATCAATCCCTGGCTAGTGGGGAGGCTGGGGTAGAGGGGCGAGAGCGAGGAGAGAGAGGGAGAACTATGTGCAGAAAGACAACGGTGAAAGTGAGCAAGGCGTGCAAGAGGGGAGGCGGGGATGAAGGGAGGTAAATGAGGGAGGTAGGTTGAGGAGAGGAGGAGGAGGAGATATGGGCAATGGGTACGGGACTAAGTGAGGGGCTGCTGGGTAATGATGGGGGATGGGGGAACCATAGGCTGCGAGATGGGGGAGTGTGTGCGTGCGTGTGTGTGTGTGTGTGTGTGTGTGTGCGGGGTGATGGTATAGGGAGAGCAGAACGGGACAAAGTGAGGCTCGTGAGCTGGTAGGCTGGTGAGCTGGGAAGTTTGTGAGCTGGTGGGCTGGCTGGTTGGTTGACATTTTCATTTGCATTCTCCAACATTGACTGAAAGGGCGCTGTGTTCATTACAGGTTGGCTGATTAACACCTTTACATACATCTCCCCCATACATTAACTGTAGAGGCGTGGCCTACATCAGGGGATGGGTCAGTACCCATACATATGGACGGTAGAGGAGGAAATGAATTAAAGGGGTGGGACCAGGGCCCTAGGGTTCCCCATACACTGACATCACGGGTGGGTTGAGGGGCCCCGAGGATTCATTACAGGGACATCAGTAGCCTTGGGCAAATTCAGGGTGCAGGAGAAGAACAGACCTGCACAAGTCATTTTGCATCACCGCCACGCGAACTGTGAGGACGATGACAGGGCTGGGGAGGGTGGGGGGAGCATCGGGATGGGAAGGGTGTCAGGTGTGAGGGAGATGGACAGACCGGCACCAGAGATAGGGAAGGAAAAATAATCAATAGAAACAAGAGATAAGAGAGATGAGAGAGAGAGAGAGAGAGAGAGAGAGAGAGAGAGAGAGAGAGAGAGAGAGAGAGAGAGAGAGAGAGAGGCGTCCAGGTAGCCAGCTCGTCAGCCAGGCAGACAACCATCCCACAGTCCAGCCCAGCCAAGCCCCTGCAGTCTACTGGCAGGACTCAAAACTACTTCTAAAGCTTCAACAGCTAAACTTTCTCCGCTGACGATTTTAGCCGAAACAGTTTATCGTCCAGTTTATAGAGCAACTCCGGGGGTAAGTGTGACGTTATGGGATCATCAATGGTGGTGCTGCAGCTGCCCCAGAGGTGTACATGAAGGGGCTACTGGCTTGGCCACGCTCAGGTTCCCACTGCCTGCAGCTTTGTTAGCTGGTCTTCATCACCAGGACGTGGCTTAGCTCTGTTCTGTGGTATGTACCTGGTAATGCCAGGCCCTCCCACACGACCAAGAACCCTGCACAAGGTTTCTCGCCACACGCCGCTAACTGCGAGGGCGCGGCGCGCACGAGAGGTTGGGTCAGTAGCCATATATGTGGTGCGCGGGGCAAGGGTTCAGACCAGGTCTGGACGGCCCTCTGGGGTTCACACCGGTGCATTAAGCTTGGGCTAATCTTGGGAGCAGTTGACGTACTGACCATTAACACCTCCGAGAGAGTTAGCTTTCCGTACACGTATTATGAAGCTGCTTGTTACACCATAATGACCTGCCTCGCACGTACGATTTAACTGTTCGTGCCGACATAATAAGTATCCTCCCGGATACAGCTACGGTATACGTTCCACGATAACAACTTTTCGAACACGTACGATTACACTGTCAAAGTTATACAAGATAACAGCATATAAGATTAAACTTCCCGTACTGCGATAACCCGCACACGCGCGCGCGCGCACACACACACACACACACACACAGGGCCCCTGAGAGGAATCTTATCAGGGGGTACAATGTTTCTTTCGGGCACCCTTCCCTTCTCCAACAGTCATCCTGCAGTTTCCCCAGTTAGAGGATGTTTCCTCGCCCAGTGTTGTCAATTGCACGCGTTAATCGTTAGGTAGGATATCAGATGGTCACTGAGAGGTAGGATTAGCTATTTCTGTTCTTTCTGTCAGACATGTTGTAATCAGAATATTTCACAAACCTTCATTTAAGCCCTAGTCATACTGTCATGTATAACATATCAGTGTACAGTCTCCATGTACGATAGACCCACGGTCTGGGGGACATATTGGTCGTCTCTTCAGTATGGACCTTTTGTCGTGAGCTCTGAACTTTGTCTTCCTGTAAGCCTGTGTCAGTAAAAGAATTGAATTGAATTGAGTCATCCTGTTTTTATCCACTACGGTTTTACGCCATGAGCTGTAAGGCCAAAAAGGATATGGAAGTTGAGAAAGTGGTGGAATTGAGCGCTTTGTTGGTTTTCTGCATTTTCTGAGTTCCCCGGAAATTCCCGGGCCTCCTTTTGGGTCCCCGGGCCCGGGTACGATGTATCCCCTGCACCCCCTCTCAAAGGCCCTGCACACACACACAGCCAAAATATCGGTGCTGAGATGACACAAGTTGGCCAAACATGAACAATTTCCCGCGCAAAAAAAGTGACTCAATTCCTTGCAAAAATCACTCCTCCTCTACCAAGATAAACCTCCCGTGAGAACATAACAAAACTTTCCGTACACATACAACACAGTTCAGCACAACGTAAGAAAATTTCAGGAGTAAATATGATTAAACTCTCCCGTTAACGAGGGAAAAAAATTTCCCGCGCAAACACACCAGCGCTTCCCGCGCTAGAGGCGGCTGGCACCCGCCGCGTCCCGGGAGCATCTGATATTTTCACGAGTCCTCCGTCATTCTCACGCGAGACTGTTTGAAAGATTTTGGCCAAAAAAAATCTATTCTGCTTTTAGAAGTTCCGAAAAGAGCGTCTAATTTCTCATTTACGACTCATACAAAAATCTGTTAACGGAGGTCATTTGTTCGTTAAGGGTGCGATGGAGTGATTACTCACTGTTATTAAACTGACTCGTCGGCGCCAGTCAGCCTGGACGAGGCTAGCTGACCAACCCACTACACTCTACCTCCGTCCACACACAGGTGGTATCTGTGTAGACGGTTGCGTCATATTGATGATAATAATAATAATAATGATAATAATAATAATAATAATAATGATAATAATAATAAATACAATCGTAATAATAATAGTAATAATAATAATAATAATAATAATGGCTGATGGAATGATGAATTAATTACAACCAAACGCTGAAAACATATAGATAATATACACACAACAATAAACACGATGGGGAGTGGGGAGACTCTAAAAGTGGGGTGTTAAGCAAAAAGTCTTTACACAGATACAAAGGTATGCAGGATAATTATTGATGTTCGCAGAGGCTAAGATGAGGCTGTTCTTGTAGCGAGTCCGCACGAGGCGGGATAGGCGAGATGAGGCTGCGGTGGCCGAAGTGCAACTCATGAACGAGGGACCTCAGGTAAGAGGATGTTCCTGGCCAAGGTGGTGCAGTAGCCCCATGCCCCAAGTGTCGAAGGAGCTCGAAATGATGGACACAGAGAGTCGGGAAGGTCAGTGTCGAGCGTCTCTTGGTAGGTAATGCGAGATAAACCTTGCATGCTCTTTTCTGCACTTTCTCCAGCAGCTCCTGTTAGGAGGTGGATAATGGAGTGGAAGACCAGACGAGGAAGGTACTGGTGAGTCTGGGAAGAATGGACGTTGTGTGGATGTTCTTGAGCCTCAAGGGAGCAAATCCCAAATGTCGGAGTATACGAGGAAGATTTCACGATGGTGCTGAGAGGTTCCTTCCGGCTCAGTCTGTCGTGGGATATGGCCGGAAACAAGAGTGACGTGCGAGACCACAGTCGTGATCTGACTGATGCTTAACGTGGTTGTTTGTGGACTCGGTCTAGAGGCTGTTGACTGTGTGTGGAGGGCAACCTACTTCAGAGAGCTCTTGTTAACGCTGATACATGCAAATGCGCGAGCTTACGCCCGCGTGTATGTATTTTCGTGCATATGCATAAGCAGAAAAGGGAACAGAGACTGACAAATAAAGAGAAATAACTGAGGAACAAAAGTGAACTGAGGGACGGAAATTAATATGAAATGTTCGTAAGAGGGTCAGGGGGCGACTGAGGAAGAGGAGAAAGGAACAGTGTAGCTACAGGGGGAGGAATAAAGATGGATACAAGACCCAAGAGACTGTAAAATGAGAGCAATAGCGGAGGTAAATATCAGGAGAGGGTACAAACTAAACCCTCCATGACGGGGACAGGAGCAGCACTAGGATGAACTGTTGTGGACGAGTTGGTAATGGGTAATGAATGGCTGTTGTTCAAGTCATTGTTGGGCCTGGACAATATATGGCTCTTGGTCAAGTCTGCGTTAGCCCTTGACAATATAAGGCTCGTGGTCAAGTCTGTGGTAGTCTTTAACAACAAATAACAACTGTTCTCTTGTATGTTAGCTCTTGACAATATATGGCTCTGATCTGGTCTGTGTTAGTCCTTGACATCAAATGGTTCTTGTAACAGTATATGTTAGTTCTAGACATCAAATGGCTCTGGCTATGATCGGGTATGAAAACAATCGCATCTTACTCACAGACATCAGGTCTGCTGATTTTATCTTTGTTGGACAGAAAACACCTTCAATATACCTCTTACTGGCTTCAGCTTAAGGCAGGTGACAAGTTACGTGGCACTGGACGCCATAACTGTACACTTCAGATAACTGGTGTCTCGTGTTGTGAAATCATTAATATATAAACTAACTTCAAAATCATGATTTAAAAAAGGCGGATGAAATCTTGGGGGAGGGGGCTGATGGCGGGTAGTGAAAAAGAACCAATGAGGACTCACTGTCGACCTCCGCGCAGTGTGGCCAGTAATTACCTGGAAGAAGAAAGAATATGCACGTTAGAGATATCATCACAAGACACGGGCCAAGTTCTGTATATCAGACGTCTGTCATGTGCACACAGATAGTTATCTACACTCAACAATTTTCCTGAGGAAACATTTGCATACAGTGTTTATCACAACATTCCTGAGCAATGTTTACCTTGAGTGCCTCGTCGTCTGAGACAGACACTGAGACTGCAGCTCCCTCCAACCCCTCACTGTTCCTCCATTACTTCTTTAATAATTTACTCGTGTTAGCATCAATATTTCTTCTAGTTTTATCACAACTATCATCAATGTCATGCTCATCACTACCATTACGGTCAAATGGATTGTAACAATCATCACTCTAACCCTCCATGCTGACTTTAACATCATTACCATCATCACTAACATTGTTGTCAACAGTATCTCCGTCATCATCATATTCATCACCCTCCCTATCTCGTCATCACTTGCACATCCAGCAGCAATTCTACCATAGCAAATTTAACTGTATATATTCAAAAAGGCCTAGAAAAGTATATAGAAAGTGTACGAGACCAGGCATTATGTGATGGTTACGTAGGCCTCCAACAGCCAGACGGAGCAGAGTAGCAACACGACATCGTTACAGACTGAGCTGTGGAGTTATAAGACCTCCGAAACCATTCTTATGTTCATATGTTTGCTACTTAAAGTCCTGAGCTCTGGAGGGCACAGTAGGCTGCGGCATGGCAGGACCTGTAGTGTCCAGCCCTATCACCAGGACCTGCTGGTGGCACGAGGTTCACCTCAGGGACACCGTGGCACATCCCACCATGTACAGTCGAGGTCAAAAGTATGGGGACACGCTTAAAGTCCCGGTGTCGGTTAACACTTAATCGAAGCCGTACCAAGCGCTCTGTGTCTGTCTTTCTGGATAGAGTGCTCGGAACGGCTTCCAGCAGGTTTGTTATAAGCCCTTTTTTTGCGACTGTATAGATCTTAATTACTGTGGTATATCAATGAACGAAAGGTGCTCTGGAGAAGACTGGTTTCATCTTACCTTGAGGCGGCGATGGTGTGAGGTGGGCGAGGACGGAACTGTCGCTCACGATCTCCCGCCTCCCACGCTGCATCCACACCTGGTCACACCCTAAACATACCCAAACCCTTAACGCCAACGCCTGGTCACGCTCAAACATACCCAGATCCGCCACGCCCATCCTTGGTCACGCTCAAACATACGGAACGGTGACACAATACACCTCTCCCCAAACACGCACTTCTACCCATCGTCATCGACCAGTAGACATGGTTACACTCACGCCCGACCATGATCATATCCACGCTCGGACACACACACGCCTTCCAGGGTTTACGTCTCCGGCCAGAGCCTCGCGCCACAACACGGACGTCCCACTCTGCTGCACTTTTCGCAAGCTATGCGGAAATATTTTTCTGAATTAATGAGGTTCTTTCTCATCATCATGTTTCCCGCTTGCCGTGTGTATATACTGCCCTCGTCACCTCTTTCGCCTTCCCGCCCTCTGATCTCCCTCCTCCTCCTCGCTCCATTCTTCCCTCGTCTCCTCTTCCTCTTGTCTTTCCTCTTCTGATGTTTCTCCTCCTGCTCCTCCATTCTGGCGTGGCTCTTCACCCTGCTGTCCGGCGCTACAAACACACACGCTGCTTCACTCCCTCTTTCCTTCCTAGGCTAAAACTCGCTGTGTTTTATTCTGAAGAAAAAGAAATTTCAAGTTTTTTTTTTCTGTCTCTCATTTCTCTTGTTAACTGGTGGTCCCATTTTCCTCAGTCACTATTTGCCGACCAGGGCGGAGGGGCCTGGGAGGAGTCTTGGCACTGTACCCTCCCTCATTCTTCACTTGTTACACTGAACATTTAACAAAAGTGGCGCTTCATCACAAACACTACCGGAGAACAATGACAGAGGCAAGCAGCTCGAGGGTTATGTAAGAGATTCATGTACCAAATGCAAAACTGTCTGGGACTCCTTTATGAAACCCTGACCCTGACATAACAAGTTACGAAGATATTCTTTCGCCTCACTTGAAGAGCGCTGGAAAAAAAAAAGAATTTTGCTATGGAAAGCAGCTCTTGTGGTGGATTGGTCGAGTGTGACATATAGCCAGTCTGGAGGATTAAGACTCACCCTCCACCACTATCAAACCCTTGAGCACGATGGGACGACCCTTGGGTATGGATGACCCGACTTCTGATCTGACCCTTAAGGCTTAGATGAAGGACCAGGCCATCAAGGGTGGCACCGTCGCGTTTGAGGATCTTTGCCATCGTGGTCAAGAGGTTACCAACATCAGAAGCTGGGTCTTGGTCCTCCACAAGGGCTGCCGAGTAAACAACAAACAATCTACCACAGAAAGAAAATGGGTGTGACCATCCAGGAGACAGACAGGCTACATCACGGGACTGGACGAGGCTGACTTGGGACAGCAGCCGTCTGGATGTTGACCACACCGGGTGGAGGTGTACTAACCTCTTGTGAAGGGAGGGACGCCACTCACTATACCAAGCTTTTTGTAATCGTTGTACGGGAGGGAGAGGATAAGGCGTGGCCACCAGATAAAGGAAATAGAACTTATAAAGAATGAATCTCGGTTCGAATGACACGCGGGCCCAAAATGCCTCCAGGATTATGCCACTCATTAATTTTCTAATAACTGGTCCGTTGTGTATGTGGCTACAGCTGGTGTACAACTCTGCCTAGTTGTACAGTAGGGGGATAGAGCTGTGCACTGGTGGGGCCCCATCTCTTAAATCTGAGAATGTATGAGTTGAAAATGAATTATGGTGATAACGAATGATATTATTATTAACGTTGAATCTTTCGATACTATGGGGGTGGGCAAGAGGGCCGTGGGCCGGCCAGGGAGGGCCAGAGACCAACTCTGGCCTGAACTCTCTCATCACTTGTGCACAGACGGCAACTGTGTCATCCCTGGAAAATTATGGCTCATTATTTTACTCCCGTCTCGTACCCTGGAGTCCTAGCGGTCCAAAATATTGCGAGGGACATTCTCACCTTCTGTGTTTCTGAGTGTGAGACAGAAAATGTTCTTACTTTTAAGATTTCTGAGTCATATTGCAAACGATTAATATGAAAACACCATAATGCACATAATGCTACGACTGACGGAGATAAGACGTGCCGTCTGTGAGATTTGTAGCATGATTTGGTCGATGTCTCTGGGCGCTGTTCAACCAGGGCGTCATCCAGGTCCTCACCAGGTCGAGACCAGCATACTATCGGGAACAGTGGCATCGACGTATGTCCTCACGAGGTCAAGACCAGCATACTGTCGGGAACAGGGGCATCGACCTGTGTCCTCACCAGGTCGAGACCAGGATACTATCGGGAACAGCGGCATCGACCTGTGTCCTCACTAGGTCGAGACCAGCATACTATCGGGAACATTGGCATCGACCTGTGTCCTCACTAGGTCGAGACCAGCATAGTATCGGGAACAGTGGCATCGACCTGTGTCGTCACCAGGTCGAGACCAGCATACTATCGGGAACAGTGGCATCGACCTGTGTCCTCACCAGGTCGAGACCAGCATGCTATCGCGAACAGGGGCATCGACCTGCGTCCTCACTAGGTCGAGACCAGCATACTATCGGGAACGGTGGCATCGATCTGTGTCCTCACGAGGTCAAGACCAGCATACTATCGGGAACGGTGGCATCGATCTGTGTCCTCACTAGGTCGAGACCAGCATACTATCGGGAACAGCGGCATCGACCTGTGTCCTCACCAGGTCGAGACTAGCATACTATCGGGAACAGTGGCACCGACCTGCGTCCTTCGCAGGTCGAGACCAGCATTACTGTCGGGAACAGTGGCATCGACCTGTGTCGTCACCAGGTCGAGACCAGTATACTGTCGGGAACAGTGGCATCGACCTATGATCCCCCGGCAGGAGAGAGTGGACGCGTTCTACATCCTGGCAACGTTTGCAGGCGTCCCTGAGCATAGGCCAAGTTGCCAGATGGGGTGCCAGGGTTCGAGGGCGTCGGCCTCGGGTGACGAGAGGCGAGGGGCAGCGCGCCCCAGTACCTCACCTCACATCACACACTCTTCCAGTCAGATTTTATCAAATACCTAATTAACGAATGACTTTTTGTTGTTATGGCTTGCTTTCAGAATACAGCAGGTTGTGTTTATTCTGAAATACTTTGTCACTCATTAATTCATCGGATTGGACGTCGCTGTATTTATTGTATGGAGGTCCTATGGTGCACCAGCGGTGAGGGACGAAGATCCTACGGTACACCAGCGGTGAGGGACGGAGGTCCTACGGCACACCAGCGGTGAGGGACGAAGATAAAGTTGATGTAACTCCGTCTGGACTGCATGTTGCTCAGGTTTACTCTGCAGTCACGGACACTGACCATACATCTGAGTTAACTGTCCCTAACACGTATAATGTGGCTGGAAACTGGTGTACACCGCATGTGTAGTCTACGGGTCAACTAGCGCCACTGTCTGTGTAGTGGGGGAGTTTAGCTTTTCTGACATTAGTGTCCCACGACCCTCCAGCCAGCAGCCGCACCCTCACACCTCACTTTCTTCCAGCATCTTCTCGCCGCCTAACGTGTGAGTTCTTCTGGTAGAGCGAGGTTGTCGACTGGCAGAGCGAGGTTGTCTGCTGGCAGAGCGAGGTGGTCTGCTGGCAGAGTGAGGTGGTCAGCTGGTAATAGAGTGAGATGTTCTGCTGTTGGCAGAGCGAGGTGTCCAGCTGGGGTAGAGCGAGGTGTCGCGAGGGTTAATCTCAAAACTAATCTCGCACGCGTGTCAAGTGTGATTGTTGATGAAGCCGCGCGAGGCAGGCCGGGATAACCGGTGGTGGCAGGGGCGAGAGGTGGCCGGCGCACCTGGGCTGGCCTGACGAACTCTGGTGTCATGCAGCATGTTGGCACAGCCAGTGTCCTATGTCCGGTGGCAGGGTGTGTGTGTGTGTGTGTGTGTGTGTGTTTTGCTAGTTTACTGCAGCATTCTGTAAACCCCAAGTGTACATATTCCCGCTTCAGATTTTCATTGTTACATCTATACACATCACTTGACAGAAAACACCTGGAGCATCATCAATAACATCTGAAACATCACCCACAACACCTGTAGCGTCACCATCACCAACAACACCTGGAGAGTCACCATCATCAACAACACCTGTAGCGACACCATCACCAACAACACCTGGAGAGTCACCATCATCAACAAAACCTTTAGCGACACCATCACCAACAATACCTGGAGCGTCACCAGCACCAACAACACCTGGAGCGTCACCAACACCAACAACACCTGTACCGTCACCATCACCAACAACACCTGGAGCGTTACCATCACCAACAACACCTGGACAGGTCACCATCAATGACAACACCTGGAGCGTCACCAACATCACCTGAAGCGGCACCAAGAACAACAATATCTCAGAATCGCCACCACCTTTCAATACCTGCAGCATCACCAACGCCAACAGCACCTGCAGCTTCAACAACATCAACAACACTTACAGCATTACCAACAAAATCCCACTACCACAACCAACCTTCTTTCTAGTCACCAACCTGCCTAGTGGGAGACATACCTTAGTGGCAAGTGGGGCTGGTCGACAGCTGGTGGGGGCCCAGATCTGCAGGGCCAGCCTGGACAAGACCCCAGCTGGTGTGACCCCAGATCTGGAGGGCCAGCCTGGACAAGACCCTAGCTGGTGTGACCCCAGATCTGGAGTGCCAGCCTGGACAAGACCCCAGCTGGTTGTGACCCCAGACCTGGAGGGCCAGCCTGGACAAGACCCCAGCTGGTGGGGTTCCCTGGACCTGGAGGGGTCAATCTGGACGTGACCTCAACTTTCACTACTCTGCTCAGCCAGACATGATCTATTCCTCCCTCACTCGCCCCTCCGCTGGGCTGACCTGGCGCTCTTACAGCTGGTGGTGGTGGTGGTGGTGTTGGTGAGTTGTTGGTGATGTTGTTGGAAGAGGTGGTGGTAGTGATGTCAGTGGGGGGTGGTGGTGACGGTAGTGGTGGTGAATATGGTGATGATAGATGTGATTATGATGGCCGACGTTGGTGACAATGGTGACTGGTGATATAGCAGTTGTGACGGTGATGATGGTGATGCTGAAATAGATGAAGTCGTTGCTGGCAATGTGATGGTGATGGAGATGGTGATGATGGGTTAGCCTGGTGACCGCAGCGGTTGTGATAGTGATATCTATGTAGGTGGCGGTGGTGACAACAGTACAGCTGTTGCACAGATGATGGTGGCTTTGGTTGTGTGGCTTTGATAGTGATGATGATATTGATAGTGATAGTGATGACTATCATAAAGTACTGTTGTTGGTATTGGTAGTGATCGTAATGGTGCTGGTGATGATCGTGATGGTTATGCTGATGATGGTGACAGTTGTGACGATCGTAGTGGTGGTAGTGATGATAACCTTACATATACCTTACGGTGGCTTCGGAAGTCATTGCCCCTCCAGGTCTAGGTCTTCGGCCAAGCTGCTGTATTGCTCCCCTGATCACTCAGGCTATTCGAGGCTGCGGCCCGTAGGCCGACTACATCACCAATACATTCTGGCTCATCTACACTGTACACTTTGCAAAATACTTACCGTGGCGCTTTTAGAATTTATCCAGTATACAGTCTCCAGTGTTTGTAATGACTACAGTCACTGTGTTAAACAATCTTGGATATGGGTGGCTTGTCTATCTCATTCTGAGCTCAATACACCATTAATTTCATATATATATA
>JAUUDW010590566.1:0-11863 GCA_032361385.1 Panulirus guttatus | reverse complement strand
AAAATGTGAGGTGGAAAGACTGGGGCTCCAAGCCCCTCCTAATCAAAACTGGTCTCCCATTTTTTTAAGCCACTGTGAATTGTGTGGGTGATTGACCCTCTGGGGAGGGTTGTGAAGCTTAGGGAAACTGTGGGATTATAAGATGGAACCCCAAGGCCCCATCCGATCAAAACTGGTCTCCCATTTTTTTAAGCCACTGTGAATTGTGTAGGTTATTAACCCTAGTTGCACTGATGAAGTTATATGTATATATTGTAAAGTTTACTCTGATTTCATAGATTTCTTACCTATAAATATGTTAATGGTAAGAAAAACCCTTCTTTTCAGCTATGGCCACACAAAAAAGAATCTGGTTATGCCAGTGGATAAAAGCAGAGTAAAAGTCAGAGAAAATGTTTTGGAATTGAGTAGATATATGCAAATCTCAACTAGCTTCCCCAAGCAGCCAATATTTATGCACTTTATCCTCCATTCTGTTCTTTTTCTTTCATACTTGTCTGCCATTTCCTGAGATAGTGAGGTAGTGCCAGGAACAGATGAAGAAAGGGCACATTCACTCACATCCATTCTTTAACTGTCACACGCAGTGCACCAAAACCACAGCTCCCGATCCACAGCCTGACTCCCAAGACCTTTCAGTTCCGTAACGTGACCTAGTTCAGTCTATCGATAGCACATTACTTCCTGTCTTTGTTAATCAAAAAATATGCAGTTGTTATTGTTTGAGTTACACACAGTTCTTTGGCATTACTTTGGTTCGTATTAGCACAAAGGATTACACTGACGAACATGCTACCAATATACATATATGGCCTCAGAGAACACATGAATCATGGTCTTATTCATCATCATTTATGAAATTTAAGTTTATCTGATTTGGACTCATATGTGAAGTTAGGTGAGATGATTGTAGGTTCTGTTGATTTATAGAATTTTGACAGCTTTTATGTTAAATGACTTCACATTTTCTTTGCTCATCACTCATCACCCTACATTCATTTCTGTACTCAGTGGTCAAGGATTCCACTGACAGGCATTTGTTAATGTTGCAATGATCTATCAGTTTAGCTGCTCATCAAAACTAATTTTGGTTTGTGAATAATTTTGTTTACAGAATACACTAAGAATTATAAAGCATGATATGCAGTATTAAGGCATTAGTAGTAAACATTATGATATTGGGAAATTTAAGGTTAATTATTGTAAAAGTACGTTTAACATCTGTAAAAGATTGGCCAGCATATTCCATCATATGTAGGAAATGGATGAATTATTGGCAACTGTGTACAGAGGTTAGTCATCTTGTATCTGGCAACTGAGTACGGGGAGGTTAGTCGTCATGTATCTAGTAATTTCTTCACTGTCTACAGACCTGGGATGGCCAGACAGACAAGAGTTCCATTTTTTTACATTTTTTTTACAAAATGTTTATGAATAAAGGTGCATTTCCAAAAATACAATACTTATTACCAAATTGATTCCTTGAGATATCCCAGAAAATCATTGTATTACAGTGGCACTTGAGGGAGTACAGTGTTTTCTGAAGATTAGACAGATACAATGAGGAAACCTCATCTTCATCAGGTGGTGGCTGTACTCATTCTATTTGCCAGAACTATTTCTGAAACCCTGGTTATACCCTTGTGGTGTTTTATTATATCCTAAGATAATGAATGTTATTATTTTGTCATAGTTTTAAACTTTTTCATTTTTTTTTTCAGTGTCATTATTCAAGTAACCATCTGTGATTATTCATGTGATAGATGTAATGTACGTAGATGCAGTCATGATGAATTAGTCACTTGCTTGACATAACGACTTACGTTCTTACAGGGTTACCAAGGCTATGGTCAACCTCAGGGAGGCTACATGGGTCAGGGCCAACCCACAGGTTATCCCGGCCAGGCTCCAGGGGTGAGGCACAAGTCTTTGGAACGTGGAGTGCATAGAACATAACTGCTTATTTGGTTATAACTCTCAGGGCATATTCTGGTGGTGGTAAGGTGGTGGCTTTGCAAGCCTTGGGATAAAATTTATGCTGTATCACTTAGTGCTTATTGCAATACCAAGGCAGAAGTTGCATGCTGTGGTGAAATAGCAGCACCCATGGGTTGTTTTTAGCATGTCGCTACTGGTTTGTTGCTTGTCATTATCTGTGACTGTTTGATGCATTTATGATGTCCTGCAACACCATGCATGGTGTATTTCATACGGTACATATGCCCAAGGGATACAGAAGAGAGAAAATTAGCCATGTATATTGTGTGTGTCATAAAAGGTGACCAAGAGGAGTGGAAGCACGTGGCTGGTAATCTTCCCATGCTGCATTAGCCTCAGAGTGAGACACCAAGCAAGGAATTTTCTTAGATTGCTCATTTATGTTTTCCTAATGATACTAAGGCAGGAAAGGTGATCTCACATAAAAAAAGAATGTTGCATAACTGTCACTTATCAGTATAACTCCATAACCCTGGGGACTTTGCCATGAATTGGAATAATACAGTATATACCTTGCTTCTCTAAGAGTCTTCATGGATGTTTGAGTAAGGCATTTTGCCTTGAAGTAAAAAAAACAAATGAGTGTCCCAGGTTAAGCATTTAACTCCAGCTCTCTGCTCAATTTCATCAGCTGTGAAGAATCAGAAATTGCTCGCTTTCTGTTATTACTAATCATTCACATAATCCTATGAATGATAATCTGATTAGGTTTATGATAGTGAAATGACTTGAAATAATCCTTGAAATGAACACAGGACAAATGTACCAAAATAAGGAGCTGTAGTGAGAATCCAGCATCCTTGACTTCCTTCATTATCCCCAACCATTTTAGTGTTCTGCTCTCCAAGAAATAATGCATGCTAATAAAGTACACTATAGTTATTTGCATTGATTTGTGGTTTTACATGGTACTGTAAAGATGTTTGCTTGTTGATCAATGCATGAATAAAATAGTTAACAGTATGGTACACTACGATGAGTTGCTTATATTGGTGTGTTGCATCATAGCCTCCTCATGTGAGAAAGCAGCATTATCAGCAACATATAGAGGTTCATGAATGTTTTATCCATTTCTTTTTATTTTTAACGTCTGATCCAGCATTGTATATCCATGATGTAGCCTTTTATTACTTTGTTTTTGTTCTGTCTACTGGTTTGTCCTTCTGCCATCTTCTGTTCAAGTTACATACTGTAACTACTCTATCACTCATCTTGTAGCATATTGAATCTTCCCCGCTTCAGATTTTATCATAATATTATTTAGGGCACTATTATTTATATTTTCTGAACACGGTGGTGAGCTGAGAATACTGTAGCTCTGTATTCTGTACACATTCATTTTTGGGAAAGAATTATATGGTAAGCCACTAAACCATAATACTTTGTATTGTGCATTGGCCAAAAACTCTCTTGAGTGACCAGTCAACAATAGAAAGTCATTTGCAGATCATGCAAACAAAGCTTTACCCAGATGCCTGAACTTACTGGAGTAGCATGTAATTGCACCTTAGCTTCAGACCACTCTGTAGTACAGGATTTTTTTCCTTTCCTGTACATTTAACGTTTAATATGTACAAAATGACTTAACGATGTTTCAGCAGTAAATAGCCATTTAATCCAAGAACAAGCATTCAGCATTTGTGGAGAGCTCTACATTTGAAATGGTGCTGATTAGTGCCAGGATTGGGTAGACCTTTGTTCATCATCTTTTGTGTAAGTGCCTTGTCACTAATAATTGATCATATGTGGTGCATTTAGGGCCAGTGTACTTAACCTTGAAATTCATTGTTCAAGACAATGAAGACAGTATAGGTATGGTACTCTCATCTTACTACATCCAAGCTTAGAAGTTTGTACGATTTAGATTAGTTTTCTCAAAATCACACAAAACTGAAAAAAGAATCTTTCTATAGTGATACTTTCTTAATTTTTGAATGAATCTTTTGGACAGCATTCTTTCTCTTCACCAGAGAGGAACACAGTATGAATTGTAATAAAACTTTCTCTTGTATATGACCAGCCCATTGAGCATTTGAGAGAGCACTTTCTCAGTGGATCAGAATACCATTTTACCTCCTAGAATTAAGGGTCATCCATATGTATTCACACATTTGACCATGATCAAAGATATGAAGCTGGTAGAAGCTAATGTAGTTTACCTTGTGTGTTAAGATCTTCCACATCAGTGATGTCAGGATTGATGGTCTTGCAGCACTGGGGTTATTGACAGTACAGCTTGAGTGGCCACTTGATTCTGACATTTATGATGAATGATTCCTCGAACACAATGTCGCTGGACTCTGCTCACATGAGTTTACTCGGCAAGTGGATATTGTTAATGGATGAAAAGGTGTACAAAGTCATTGAGGAACTCATTCAAATGTAGTCGATCATTTCCCTGGTATTTTTTATAGTGCAGCCTTGGAGTTACAAGAGGCCTGTCCAGGGGTTATGTGAATAAAAAAAGGGTTCCAAGACAGTTTTTATGCAGATGTGATTGCTGCTTTGCCAGATTGGAAGAACAATATGGCGTTTGAGTCTTATGTTCCTGCTCGGCTGATGGGTAAAAGGCTTCTTGGCTTTACACTGAATTCATGCAGTGATGTCGTAGGTCTGGACAACAGGTTACTGCTGTGGCTTCATATGTTTCATGATGGTTAAAGAGGATGAACCCTCATGGATACGCCTTACATTGAAAGTTAAAAGAATGTTTTTATCCACCACTGAGCACGTGCTGTCACCGGTGCCTGTCGGTTTCTGCCTTCAGTAGAGAAACGGTTTTTCATCCTTACTACATAAATTTTTTAATGGTTTATCAACAGGCACCCCCAGGAGGCTATCCTGGACAACAGTCCTATGGCGGTTATCCTGGTCAGCAGCCACAGGGAGGATATCCGGGCCAGCAGCCACAAGGATATCCGGGCCAGCAGACCCAGGGCGGTTATCCAGGCCAGCAACCGCAAGGGTACCCAGGACAGCAGCCTCAGGGAGGTACGAATCTCACTTGCTTGGATTGTCATCTATTTCAAATGATAATGCTTTTTTATGTTGATATGGAATAACATCACAGTACCCAGAGAGATCTCGCAGCCTGTAGTTTCAGAGTAGTTTACATATTATTCACTTTGAATTGTGATGACATACGTATACAGACATGGGGGATGCAATCCGAATGCACATACAGCATAGCAAATCTGCACATTGTGAATCTCAGGGAAAGAAGGGGATATGTTCCAGACACCTTCTTAATGGTCTTTTTCACCCATACACACAAATTTTACACATATGATGTACATATGAAGTCTTTGTATGGATCGAACCAAAGCGTAAAGGCACCTATTTTTTATTTTAGTCTTCCACCCAGATCACCAACATTTTTCCATGATGCAAGAACATAATCAGAAAAGTACAATTTTCAAAAATATAAAATGAATGAAAATGATAAAGACACATGTATATGTAAATATACAACTTACCACTGTATTTATCTAGTATATGTTGAGCATTTTGCCAAGAGTGCTTGGCATTTGTTCAGCTGGCTCACCTTTATTGGATATGTATCTGTCTGAACTATACTACCCATTATCTCCATTATTTTTGTGAACATATAATAATGATTTTAATTCAGGAACATAACCCCCTTCTGTAATAGGCTTCATTTTCTCACCTTACAATGTTTTTACTTTCAGTGGGTTGTCGAGGAATGTAATGCCTCTGCAAGCCAGGGCACATGCGTAACAATAAATTATATTACACCACTCCATAATCTCTAATTGGGCATACCTCTCTGATGCCAGTTCCCTTCTGGAACTCCCTCAAGGGGTGACCTCAGCAGTAGAGTCTCTATGACTAGTGAACTCCAGTGCCACTTCTTATCCTTTAGTGCCTCATCCTTAACAGGCCAACAGCAGAGAGCAACTCTCGTGCAGTTTTTGCAGAGGTTTCTACTAATGTTCCTACTGACTACTACTACCCATGCTACTGGTTAATGTTCCTACCTACTATTTCTACTTAATGTGTCTACCTAATATACGTGAGATTAGTAATGAAATTTCACTTTGTCTTAAAAATCCTCATCAGGTAAGTAAACTACTTTTGTAAGTGTTTCAGAGAAGCAAAGTGTACCTATTTACTGCTCGATTTGCAGGCTATTCTGGTGCACCTCCTGGTGTAGATCCAAATGTTGCATCATGGTTTCGTGCTGTTGATCAAGATAACTCTGGACAGATCAATGCACAGGAATTACGGCAAGCTCTGCAAAATGGCAATTGGTCACACTTTTCAGAGGAAGCCTGTAAACTTATGATAAGTAAGTGTTTATGTTTTACAAGTGCTCATACAGGTTGTAGACTACATGATAATTTTGTCAGTAATTTTATACCATCACCTAAGGACTTGTGCTCACATGCACAGATACAGCAACATAAACATACTGGATAACTCCCAAGACTGTGTGTAGTAAATAGGTAGAAAAATATTACAGCAGCTCCAGTTCTCTGTTAAAGTAGCATTTTAATCTTACATTATTTGGACACTATAACTATATTTTAATGAAAAAGTTTTCAGTAAGTAGATCTCAACAAGGGAGATTAAGGGGCTGTGTGACTTGAGAAAGGCATTAAATGGTAAATTACATGCACTTGTATATTAATTTCTTATAAACGGGCAACCTGTAATACAAAACTTTTCTTCTATAGCATTATTTGACAAAGACAATACATCTAGCATCAACTTGCACGAGTTTGGCCAGCTGTTCAACTTTATCAATCAGTGGACCCAAGTTTATCGGAGTTATGATCGTGACAACTCAGGGACCATCGATGAAAATGAATTGAACACAGGTAAGTGAAAGAAAGTATTGTAAAAGAATGGATGAGAGGGAGCAAGCATTAGTGACAGGGAGTGGATAGTCATAGGAAGAGGTATTAGGAATTAGAGTGGTTGTATGGGAAGTGTGAATAATAGAAAAGAAGTGGTAAGTTGTGATGAAGGGAAAGGATTTTATGGAGGAGGTATTAAATGCAAAGCAGGTACAGAGTACAGGAGTTCTAAGGGAGATTTAAGGGAGAGTGATAATGAGTTATAGCAAGTACAGGGAGAAAGGGAAAGGGGAAGGAAGGAGTGATCATGGACACGAAGAAAAGACTGTCAGAATGAGAGAATTTAAGATTAGAAGTGAGATAAAGAATTAGAGCTAGTGACAGTAAGCTAGAATGAGATATTAATTTGAATTATTTTTCTCCATCACAGCCCTGCAACAGATGGGTTACCGCCTTTCTCCACAGTTCGTCAGCTACCTGGTGTCCAAGTTTTCACCCAGAATGAGGAAAATTACACTGGATAACTTCATTGTCAGTAATATTCAGCTTCGCAAGTTGACGGAAGCCTTCAAAGGCCGTGATCGTGAAATGAAAGGTGTCATAACCATCAGTTATGAAGACTTTATCACCCTTGCATTTACAAGCCTTATGTAGGGTTTTTCACTGGCATGTAACTGAAATGTCTTGGCCATGTTTTGATGATTGTGTTCAGCTCTAAGGTTCTTATCTTTAATTTTATATTTCTGGTAGAAATTGTTGCATGCTATGGATTTAATGGTGCATTGTGTTGTCTTTTTCATATGATAGTTCAATTTCTCTGCTCCTAGATTCAGGTTTGAGGATCTAGTTGAACATGTGGCCTTAGTTTAGATAGCATGAACATAGATTGAGATTTATCTGTTTAAATGGTCTTGTATCCTTGTAAGAACTCCATTACAAGCTATTACTTTTTATCTTAGCTTTTGATAAAACTGTATTTACATGACTGTATTGCCATTTTACTGCACAAGGACAGTGAAGTTACTTTTAGGTTATTATATGTCGTAATGATATAATGTCTTTTCTTGAGCAGTTGTAATCAGAATGGAAATTAACAGATAGTTAGGTATGTCTTTTAGTTTTACATGTACTTTTGTTTTTGTATCAAACAACTTACCCATTCTTCAAGAACAAAAGTGCAGAATAATGGTAATATATTTTTATGAGGTTACTACTAATAACAGCCCTGTAACATCCTTAAAGGTTATTGTTATTTATTACTACTGTATTTGTAAAGGATTTTTAAACACTCTGTCAATAAATGGTGCAGTTTAATATTGTTGTTTAATATTTTTAGTATACAGTTATACGAGTACTGTTTTGAATGAGATTGTCTTTGTCGAGATGCAAATTCTTAATTAAAGATGTTTCTGGTCCAGTGCAGTGGGCTGAGTATTACAGAATCATATTAATTCAAAATCTTATATCTTTAACCCTTCATTTCAGTTGTATCACCTCTCCTTTCGTATATCAACTCACATGGCTCTTTCAAGTTAATTTTGGTTTCCAGCTTTATTTGGTGTACTTGGTTCATCTAAACAGATAATTTGTTTTATTTACTAGGTCCTCTCTTCTTCATGAGTGGAAGATTAGTTGGATTAGTAATTATGCTGTATGTACTTTCATTCTTTACTTTATCCTCCTGCTTTCACATTTACTTTCAAAGTTTTTCTCCTTTGCTGCTAATATTTTTTTTACTTATCTTGGCATTTTGGTCTTGTATACATACGTTTAAGAACAAACTCTCTTTCATGTAAGCGTTCTGGGCATTACATTTAAATTTTTTTCCATTCATTAGATTTAAGTGCAATTCTAATATTTCTCCTTTTCATTACTCTTTTCTCTGCTTCAGCTTTCCCACATTTCCTGCTTCCAATCATTCTGATCATCACTTCTAAATAATAAACTCATCCACAACTTCCAGTTCTTCACCATTTAAACTAATCTTAACTGTGACTGCTCCTTTCTCTAAAAAATTTGTCTTTTTTTGCTCCCATTAAGCCTTTACTTTCAGCATTATTCTACTCGCATCATTTAAGTTCACCACCAATCTGTCCAACTTCTCTTGACCAAAAATTGTAACATGAATTTTTATATTGGCTTGTCTTCATAATATAAGTATTTGAAAGCTATAAATTACAGTACCTCCTTTTCAGCACAGCTGTGAAGTTCAACTATTACGTCTTATTTTTATTAAGAACTTCTGTAGCTTTTTTTGTTCATCTTGTACCCTTTGCTGTAAAGTATTAATACTGTATTTTATTTTCTACCATGAATGATGTCATTATTACCACTGTTTAGAAAAACAGGAATGAGATGAAAGACTCTTCAAAACCTAGATGACATGAGGGGAAGGAAGAACAACTGTGACTTAACCTAGGTACAGTCAGACAGTTCGCTCAGCTACCAAATGTACAGTGGCCACCAAATCATTTCAAATGACTAGTTTGTGGTTGCACAACTTAACAGCAACAGTGTAAAAAACAAGTTCTCCCTTGTTTTGTAGAGCCATCATTAGCATTTTGGCAGCACAACTTGAAACCCCCAATTTCAAGTCCGATTGACCTGACCATGAAAAAGAAAATATATGGAGTGCACACAATGGCAGTGTGTACTTTAGCTTAACTTACGTTTACTCGGAAAGGCAAACTGAAAGTAGGGAAGTACTAGAAATTGTACACTGTGAGGGTTAGTGGCTTCAAGGAAATGTATGAAATGGTAGTATGTACATTTAGCTTATCTCATTTTTACTCAGAAAAGCAAACAGAAACTACAAAAGCTTATTTGTTATAAACTAACCATTATGAGGGTTAGTGGCCTCTAACTGTATTAACCTCTCAGTCTTGGTGATACTGTGGGGGTCCACTGTAGATGTGAAAAAATATCTTTCCAAACAACATTCACCAAGGATAAAAGACCAGTAGAATCCCAAGGGAACTTTTAATTCTGAAATGGGAAAGCACGTCAGCAGAAAATGCTTCTGAAGCACATATCCTGAAAGATGAAAGCCAGTGACAAAATGAAATTAGTAAATGAACATCCACCTGCAAAAGTTGTACTCAAGTGCTACAAAAGACATTTGGAAAGACAAGATCTGACAGACTATAAAAAGGCAACACTTTCTCAGTCAAATGCAATGTCACAGTCCTACATATAGTGTATGTGAAATTTGTTTAATGAAATTCCTTACTTTGTGATTAAAGAGTTTGCACAGAAAATATACATATTTTTCACTTTAAAGGAAAGAGTATATGTCATTACAATCCATTCTTATTCTTGAAAGAAATCCCCTGATAAGGCATACAGATAGAATGATTTGGCTGATCACATCTTTGCCTTTTAAGACAGTCTGGTGTGATTGTAGGTATAGTACTCTTGACAGTTGTATGGGTGTATGTTTTGGGCCCTGAAAGCCTATAAGTTGGAGAGGTTTGACATGGAAATGAAATGCTTGAGGACAATATGTGAAGTGATATGGGTTCACTGCATAAGGAATGAAAGTGTATGAAGATGCAGTACAAGACAAAGTCTGACTGAAAGCAGAGAGAGATGCTGAAATGGTTTGGACACATAGACAGGATGAGTGAAGACAGATTCGCTAAGAGGATCTACACATCAAAAGTGGAGGGAGAGATCAGGATGGATGGGTGGAATGGAGGAGGCTTTGGGGTATGGGGGCATGAACATTCATGAGGTTGAGAAACATGCACAAGATGAAATGAACTGATATGGTATACAGGGGGTGATTGCTGACACTTTGAACCATGGCAAGTGAGTTGGTTAAAGCAGTCTTTGAGGCTTGGCTGTGAATGGTTTGCTCTGGATTTGGTGCACTGTAAAGTTGACTAGTGTTGATGTGTGCAGATGCAACTGTTTGTCCGTTCCTGGTGCTACCTCATGAAAGTGGGAGAAGCAATTCTGTTAAGAAAATATATATATTTAGACTTTCCTGTCCCAGGATTCCTAACTATGGGGCTGCTGCAGCACCCAGGTAGCCAGCCATGTCCATCAGGTGGAACCAAGGTCAAGAAATATGGTGATGTGAGTATATCTGTGTGAAGTGAATGTAGGACAATTGATGAGTAGTGTTCTGTCTTCAGAATGGATGATGCATGTTGAGCATGATGGGGTCTTGTGTTATGCTGAATTAGTGTTTATAATGTGAAAGATGGGTGATGTATTCCACCTACTGGTGAACAAACTAATGTGTCTTAAAGCCCAACATGGCTAATAAGGTAGATGTACACTACCAGGTGTATAAAAGAAACCTAAAAACTATTGAAGGCAGAGAAGCAAACGAAAATAAACTTACTATGTGGCCCATCCCAGGTGGGGGAGGTGAAAGGAGACATATATGCAGTAAATTTCAAGATATCCCATGTGCTGCCTCTATTGTATACACTCCAATGCTTATTATATGCTACTTTCTCCAATACTTAAGATATGCTCTGTCGATCTATCACACCACAAATACAGTTTTCATGTCATGAGCTGTAAATAAATTGTAAAACTTGAGTTAAAGCCAGCATTATTTTTTTCAAGGACAAATTATTGTGGCACATAGCAATTTATGGTTACTACAGCCACCCCAATGGTGCAATTTTAAATGTGCCATGTTTAAAACTTCCAAAGCCATGCCTTGCATGGGATAGATTAAGTTCATGGCAAAAGGAATTTTCTTAAAGTTGAAAGCTGGTTACATTCCAGGTTAAACCCTTATATAAGTGGTATAAAAATCAAACTAGAGTTAAGGGTCTTAGGCAATCAATTCCTTAGATGTTGGGAAATTAATGTATAAAGTTTTATGGCAAATAGATGAATTGTTTTTCTAATTATGAAGTAGATTACATCATAAAGTGAACTTTTTTTTACATTGGGAAAACTCAAAGCAGGGTTATGGGTCTTATGGTAATTAATTCTTGAGATGTTGGAAGTAGGTAGTAGTTGGTAGGCAGTTTATGACCAAGGAGGTATATTACCATTACTACCTACCTAAGTACTGGAAG
>JAUUDW010590345.1:0-11493 GCA_032361385.1 Panulirus guttatus | reverse complement strand
TTTATACAATGGCCCTAAACATGCATGCCACCAATTCACAGTCCCTTCACCATGATCCAGACATACATTGAATATCCTTACCAACCAATCAACAACACAGTCATGCGGGGAATGGCGAGCAAGTAAAAAGTATTTATGTATGCATATCATTTATCTATTTATCATGCTTGATCGCTGTTTCCCATGTCAGCGAGGTAGTGCCAAGAAACAGAAGAAGAAAGACCCATCCACTCATATACACACACACATATATACACACATGCACATACACATACATATACATATATACACACATACATATATATACACATGTACACATTCATACTTGCTTTCCTTCACCCCTTCCTGACATGGCCTCACCCCACAGGAACAGCACAAATGCATGAAGTAAAAGAAAACAGGTAACATATACATTTTCTTCTCCCCCATACATATATATTCAGCCCCATGGTGATGATGAACAGGTGGGTTAATTGTAGAACAGCTGCTATATTCACACCTATTTGGTGTGAAGTAGGGATAGTTGGGAGAGGACACAGGACTAAAATTTCTTTTCAAATGATATGTGGTTAATAGGAATTTTTTTTGTTTGAGAAAGAATAGGTCTGTAGACAAAGTCCTGGGTGGAATATTTAGGTACTCTTAGGATGATACATACCCCAGTATGGAGCAAAAAAATGATTCCTCTGTCAAAGCAGTGTTTTTCTTAAAATTTTCTCCTGTGCCTTTTATGAAAATGGTTTTGTTAAATGTTTTGTTCAGTTATGATTCTAATATATTATCTTGTTTTCTTGCCAGGGAACTTTGTGGCCACCTTGGAAACAAAACCAGCAAGACATGGTGGTGATCACAGATATGTACGTGTTTACCTTCACTGGGATCAGGATAATTCTAATCAACCAATGAGGGCCCGTATAGCTGGACGTGTCACTCCCAGCAGTCAGTCAGGTGTAGCTAATTTGGAAATGGTTGAAATTCCATTACGGAAGCCTGCAGAATTTATTGCATGTTGTCAGTCAACTGGAAACATTGCAGTGGCATGTGGCATTAGTGTGACAGTATTTAAATTTTGCCACAAAACTCATGATATTTCAAAGCTCAAGTTTATTGACTTTGAAGAATTAATTGAAGTAGATATGTCATTCATTGTTAAAGAAGTTGCTGTATCTGAAGATTTGATAGGTTGTGTGTCAGAGTCAGAAGCACATATATTCCAGATTACAGTAAATTCACACCTCCTGAAGGCTAATTCAGAAGAAAAAGACATCAAACCCCAGGAGAAGCGTAGTAAATCCAGATCCAAGTCCAAGACACGGTCAGCATCTCGATCCCCTGGCCGGAGCATTGATTCACTTAGTTCAGCTAGCAGATATCGGGATCGGCGATTGAATCAAAAAGAGGTAAGTAGAATCAACTTAATACAAACATCTTAAAGTTTTTCTTTAATTGCTTTTTCATATTCCTTCAGTTTTGTATTTACTTACTTCTTTCCCTAGGAGTTCCTTCTGTCTGTAAGAGGCTCCAGCAGTACTCAAGAAGCTGGTCACATCTACTGGTTGGGACCACAGGCCATAAAGTGTTATGGTGTTGTGTGTGTGTCTGTGTGCAGGGCAACTGAGTAGTAAGTTCTCGGTTTCTTCTTTGCAGTAACTACAACATGGGCATGAAAAGTGTTGGGATATGTTGAAAATTTGATTAGTTTTCTAGTTGTGGGTGAAGTCCAGAGCATAAATGAGGGAGTATGATTTGAGTTTGTGTAGGGAGCATGGTTTCTGATAGTTGTATGTCTAGTTGGAGTTTGAAACTGAGTTGGGAGGTTGGTTGTTTAGTGCTTGTCAGGTTATTTCATTGTGGATGCGTTTTGTTGATGTTATATTTGTTGAGGGCAGTGGGATCTATAAGTAGAGGTTGGTAGTTAGCTACAGAGTGGTTTGGGTGGGAGGGGCCTAGTGCTGTAGCATAGTTGTGGGTGTCGAGCATATTGAGGTGGGTCCGTACTTGGAGGATCTTTGTTTTATTGTAAAGGTATTGAGTGCGTGTGTTATCTAGGCAGCCATTCATTTTGTGGTTTGCAGCTTTGTTATAATTGCTCGTGAGAAGGTAGAAGACCAGGGTGGTAGGGTATACTTTGAAGTGGAACAGATGCATTGTCTGTATAAGATGTTGAGGGATTCTCTTCATGTCCAAGTCTGGTGCCATTTAATGATCTGAGGTCATTTAATTTATGTGTTACTGTTGTGCGTTTACGATTGGTGTGGGGAGTGAAGGTCGTGTGTGCCATATGAGATGCCAAGAATGGTTGGTACTTTTATATAAGGATAATTAACAGTGTGGCAACAGTTAAGATGATCTTCACAAAGAAGGATAAGGGCATAAATTAACGTTATTACTAGTGTGTGTAGTGATGGCTATTTATTGGTGATCCTTTTCATAGAAATGCAAAATGGAGTTTTGAATGTAGATTTGCTCATAAACAGTAACTAATGAAGAGATATGGGGTTGAAAAAGGAATGGATTTAGAACTTTAGAGATTCTCTAAGATCCTTTAGAAAACCTTATCCCTCTGGCCTCTGGTGAGTTTTAAGACTCAAACATTACGCTAGCTACCTTTCAGTAGCTGCAGCCTACAGCTTTGTCTGGATCACCCCTGCCAATCAACAATTTTCTTTTTTTCTTCCACCCTATCATGAATAAGTATCCTTTTGTGATTTACTTAGGGTATAGTGTATATATAAATGGTGAACTGTTTTCAGTATTATTTACTGTTTTGAACTTATTATTTTTTAATTTTTATGAACTTATTATGTAATTAAAGTGTTACTGTTTTCTCTGATGGTTGATGACAGTAGCTCTCTCCTTCCCCCGGTATGTGATTTATGTGTTTATGTTTTCTCTGGTGATTGGTTACAATTCCTCTCTCCTTCTGTCATCCTACTTTAGTAGGAGCTTGAATGGGTTATTTTACTTATTCTTTTTATTGAAGGCTTTTGATGTACTGGTAAGGAGAACAGTGTCATCACAAAATCACGACACTGATTCAGACCTTGGTTTTGTCCCAATCAGGGTTGAGCATCAGTCAGTTAAACCTATTGTACCCAATAGACATGGACTGGCATAATGGTAGGGGAAGGGAGATTGTCCATTTTGTAGAAACTTTTTTCACAGGGTAGTAGCATAAGGATCTTATGGACAAAGATCATCCTTCGAGTCATAATGGGTGGGTTGGAATCATTTGGCACACTTCTCTGGTAATCCCATACCTTTGCCACTGCTGCACTATGAGGCATGGGGTCCAGGGATTCCTACAAACTGTCCTTCAACTAGGGCCAAGCATGTCATATAAAGAATTACTTTTTGGGCACCTTTGGTTGAGTGTCTGTTCCTTACTTGGATTGCTTGTGTCTCTCAAGAGTGTTTTATTTCTTTTGATGAATGGTTTTGGATTTTTGAGGGAGGAACTAAGTCAAAGCATTTTTAGACCCATCTAACATATAGATATTTAGTTAGCTTAACTCTTTTTGTCATTGGTTCACCTCGGAAGTATTCTATTTCTCCTAAGATTTTCACTCTCCTTGAGTTGCTAAATATCAGATTGCCCATAGTACATGTACCAGAGCTGATGGTTTACCAAGAGGATCTTGTTTGATAAGATTCTATCATTCCCCTAGTTATTGTTGGGGATTACCAGAGATAACTATTAGTCATATTTTTTCCTGAAGAGTCCGCATGCCTTGGCTAGTGTACTGATGATGTACTTGTTGATGTTTTCAGTGATGTTGGGCTGATCTGTGCAAGATCGAGGGCCCCTCCCCATAGCAGGATTGTACTACGGTGCCAGTGAAGTGGTGGGATCTTGTCCTTTGTTAAGCATAGGTGTGACCACTCCATATTCCTCCTGATTCACCATTGAGGGACATGGGGATAAGCCGGTGTTCTGATGTTACCATGGTGCAACTAGCCTATCGATAATATGCTAGTGTATACAAGGAAGGAGCTTATCATAAGGTTATTGTTACTTCCAGTTTAGGTTCCATGATCATATATGTCTTGTTTGAGACACTTGAGGATGGATTTTCAAACAGAATGCTGAAATAGATAATTATTCTTATCAGAGCTCTAAGTTCCTTACTTTTGGACTTAGGGTCTTTATTGTTGGCAAACAGGTCCCAGTGGCATCTCTTTTCACAGGACAGAGAGTTAAAAATGTTGCTCTATTGTTATCAAGCTTTTGGTGATCTTTTGGGAGTTCTCAGCCTTCGGGCCTGTTAATCCTGTAATGTATTTTTTTCTACTTGTTTTCCAACCATTGTATTGCCAGAGGGAGTGGAGGGTGGGGAGAAAGCCTTATCTGTGCTCTCCATTTCTTCTGCTTTTAAGAGTACCTTTTTTTTCTCTCTCTCTTTTAGGCCAGACCATCTTCCTTGGACCTTGGGTCTCTTATGATCTGTGTGTTTGAGCAGTTATATGTAACTCAAACTTTGGAAGAAGGAGTAGTATTATCTGGTGCACTTCAGATTCTCAACAAGTGGGGTACACTCCATCTTCTTGAATGTATATATATTAAGGAAATGTATATAGATTTGTTCTTGTTTGAAGATCTGTTACATATTCATCCCTGACATTAAACCTTAAGACCATCACCCCTTTCACCAAAGGGCCTTGGCATTCTTCTGGACTAGCTATATCTTCAGCCAGAGTCAAAGTATGTAGTATTGCCTGCTATGATGGCTGCAGTGACCTCAACAACTCTCACATCATTGTATTTATCATGGAATCTGCCCTTCATCCAAATTTTCTCTGCCCCTGAAAGGTGCTTAGTGTGCTGAAAGTTGATTACTGTTTCAAATCTCTTGGCACACTTTTTGAGCAATGGCTTCTATCACTGTATGCCTTGTTTAATGAAAAGGGCATTTATTCTGAGGTTCCACCATATGAGTATGAACAACAGAAGATTTCTCTTTTACCTAGACGAGCAGAAGGTTTATGCAGGATCCCAGGTTTAGATCTCAAGTTTGCCCAGACAGAGAACAGATTTAGGTCTTCTCTCTCCCAGGTATCAGGACACTTCAGTTCAGCACTTGATACTGTCAAGATGGATCCAGAATTGTTAGTACGTACATATGATAAGCCTGTACTTACTCCTCCATATAAAGAATGGGAGTTCCTTTTAGGTCCTCTGACAAAGTAAGTTTTCAACACTGACTTGGTTTATTCTCTTAAAGTAGTAATTATGGGGATTGAAACCTTCCCCAGCAAAGTTTGACCCAAGGTCCTCAAGCTTCATCTCAACAGGAAGGGGTAAGAAAGATTATTTTCCACTCTGGGAACAAGATCCTCTAATTATTCTCAGTACATTGAGGTAAATTCACCATACTTTGGGTTAGGGGACTCCCATGCTGATGCTTTAAATCAGGAGTTGCCACCAGCAGAATCTTCTGTTTCTTCTGGTCTTGTTTGGAGGAGAGTTAAACCCCCATTTCCTTGAGTTTTAATGGTCAGTCTTGGCTTCTTTTTCGTGAAGACCAGTTATTGTCAAATGTTTCTTAGAACTTAAACATCATCATGTATGGGGCTTGTTTCATTTGTTCTCAGACTGTTCACTTTTGCAACCTTCATCTTGGAGGAGAGTTCAGTTTGATTCCAAGTTAACCTTCACAGAATTCATCAGTTCACATCAGCTTTCCCTGATCTCACAAAGATAACAAGTTAGCTAATACTGCTATTGGAAAAAGAGAGGGGATTTTTTTTTTTTATCAGGCAGAAAGAGTTTTGGCCCTTTGAAGGCCATTCTTAATACTCCTCAGATGTTCCAGAGGGCTGAGGAATCAAAATGCACTCTCATATTGGTCCATAAAATAAAGAAAAGAATCTCTACCCAAGCAACCCCAGAGTTAGTGAAGCTTGATGAGAAATAGAGACATTTATCCCAGTTGCCATTTGGAGTTTTACCCCTTTCTTTACTATTCAGGGAAGCTTGCTAAAAGTGTCTATGGGTATATCTAATCCTTGTGAGTTTTCTCCCTATCTAAGGAACATTGTTAATATAGATCCATCAAAGAATTATCTTTCCATGCAGAGAATGTTGTTGTAGTCTGAGGACAAAGCAAAGATAAAGACAACAGGCTGTGTCCTATCATCTGAAGGTGAGCAATTAGAACTGCTTTATTCCACACTCCTCCTTGTATCCCTTTTTCCAAATCAGTTTATTCAAAGGTCTGTAGAATCAGACTGTTTAATTGTAAATTATAGTGCCTTTAAGGATGGTGGTAAGAAGCATGCAGTTAGGGAGGCTGCTACTTAAAAGCACAGCGGGAGCAGTACTAGGGTTTTACCTATTATCACAGGTCTGCTTGGAAGTGTAACATTTTCTGTTTCTCTTCTCCTACTGGATATCCAGGAATGCCTTCCAGTTATTTCCATTTGAGGCAAATGAGACAAGTTTCTTGTTAAATTTCAGCCAAATAACTCTTTGAGGTTAGTTGTCAGCTCCAGAACTTCAAACTTTTGCAATTTGATAGATAGTAGTACTGTTATCAACACCTTTCTGGTCATAAAAGAGGACTCAAACAGTGGAAAAATAATGTTGGATCAGAATTTTCTAATACCTGTATCACAAGGCATAACTTTTGCTTGACAACTACAGTATGTAAAATTCCATCAGTTCTTCTGGCTAATCAATCTGATAATCAGCTTGGACCTAAAAGCATTCTTATGGGTACATTTCAGTTCACCCCAGAGTGAGAAATGTTTGTCTTACCGGATGAGAAACCAATTGTGATGATTTAAGTGGTGCTTATTGAGATTTGCATAGTCCCACAGGTTTTTTCCTTACAAGACTGATAGCTTCTCTGATCCCAAGACCCACATCGTCAAGGACCATAGTTCTCAAATACCTGGATGGTTTTCTTACACGCAGGTGCAGTCATGAATGTAATATGTCAGACAAGGATTATGAATTTGGGATGTTCTTCAAGAAGCAGCTTTAATCATCAACCAGAAAAATCTTCCTTGATTCCCAGTCAGCATTTTGCATGACTCAGAACGAATTTGCACACTCAGATGGGATCCTTTTGTCTTCTGAACAAAGGCTATAGACTATGTAGAGTTAATTCAACAGCTTAGGCCCAGGCTACAGTGTTTCAATGTTGACTAAGGCAGCTGTTGGGAAAGTTCAGTTTTGTAGTTCAGTGCAATGATAGTGAGTGTGCAGACCAAAGAGGTGAATTCTTGGTAAAGCTAGCCATTTTCATCTTTAGCCCTCTGGTGTGTTGATCAAGTATATCCAGTTTCATATTTACCCTCATAAACAGTGACTATTATATATACTGTATGGCTTCAGAAAAACCTTCCCCTCTGCTGCAACAATTGCAGACATCCCCTAACACCTGAAAGGACCGCCACATCTCTGTGCATGTTGCCATCTGTAGCATCACACTCAGTGTCTGTACACAGATATCCAGCTGACCAACCTTGTAGTGAGTTACTCTCCTAACTTGCAAGTCTTAGGTCGATTTTATTGATATATTAGTAAAATGCTATACTTTATATAACATACTTTATGTAACATATGTATTCACTGTTAGAATATTTATCCTTTGATAATTTAAAATGCTTATGTATGTCATTGTTTATGGTTTTTGCACTCATTTCTTCATTCGGGTCCATGTTTACAGTGGATGAGCTTGGATTTTTATTTGTCGGCAAGCATGTTTTATATTCATTTAAAGGTGCATATAGGACAGAAGTTTGGAAGAATACCTTTTGAAGTGGTAAAGAATGAAGTGTTCGTTTTACATTTGATGAGCTGACTGATCACGCAGTAGGTAAGTTGGCTTATAGCTCTTGACACTTTACTCACATTTCCAGTATGATATTATTGATTCATTAGTCAACATTTATTAACTACTTTGCAACTGGTATGCTTTTTACTCTGTTTTATACTTATATAGGACAGTTATAGAAGTAGCTGTTAAACATTGTTTTTATGTTCATATTTTTAATTTCAAAATGTTTTGTTTTTCCTGTAGCAATCACAAGTGACCTTAGGAAGATGGCAGCAACTCATGCTGAAATTGAAACCACTTTGGCAGCATCTAGTAGTAGGAATGGGTAGTGCCTTAGAAGTATAGTTAGATGGTTAGGAGGTGGACACGTCTTACCCAGTTCTGCCAGCCAGCTCACCTACTCCAGTTCCTGTACACAAAAGATATAAGATTAAGAATGTCCAAGTCCAGAACCTCTCAAATTTTGATTGCATTTGACTGATGTGAAAAACTCAATAAGTAGCTATGGGTATCAGATTTGAGATTTACAATAGAAGCCATATGTTTCATTTTATATAAGTGTAATTTCTAAGTCACATAATACTGTATTTTGTATTATCATGATCATAATTTACTCTGAAGTAGTTAGAAAATTAAAACAATGGCAAAATGACAATTTAGTTTATTACCAGCAATTTTCCACTTTTCCAGGAACATTCTTCTCTTCATTTATTGATAACAATATACTTTAATGCAAACTGGTATTCTAAGTATTTTTCATAATGAATTTGGTTTAAAGTGTTTATATTGACTTGAGTAAGTCTATATGCCATTTATGGGAGAAAAAATGGTCACATTTTCTGCAAGTTTTATGTAAAAAGTCATTTTTTTCTGTACAGAATGGATTTCAAGGAATTTTAGCACCAGATCTTGAAAATATGTTCTTTTGATACAGAAAAACTAATTGGAAATGACAAATTAAGAATTTAAATTTTTGGTGGATTTTTAATACTTTTCAGAAACCAGTTTGGAATTTGATTATGCAGCAGATGGGTTAAATAGATTTCCACATATAATCCTTACCCCAAGTACTTTTCAATTCTCAAGCCTAATAGACACATATAAAGAACTTCCAAAGGCCTATTCTTTGGACAGCTCTTCCAGCTTCGTAGATGATTTAAATGGATGTATTTAGTCATGGGTTAGGGCTTCCACTTTTTAGAAAGCCGTACAAGTGTGGGTTTTGGAAGAACAAAATTCCCATACAGTATATCAGCACTGTACAGTACAAGGGAGCTGTGGGTTTCATGGGTCTTCATCTAGAATGCCCTAAATCTAGGATGTGGGATTTTACATCATATGTAGAATAGCTCATTATCACATGAACAAAGCTTTTGCAATATGGTCCAATGCCCTTTCTAAGTTGTTCCATGACAACAAAAAGGTCTCTAGGGAGACATGTTTTTAAATGGTTAATTTTTTGGGTTATTTTTTTGATGAATCTCTTTGCTACAAAATCAAATGCCCTAATCTTGGATTGAAACAGTTAGAGCCAAATGTTACATCTTTCCCTCAGTTGATCTTCTTATGGCTAGTTCTTCTGACACTATTGCTTTCTGGAGTTTAGTGACCTGTAGCCCCAAAAATATGTGAGACACTTTGTTCCAAAAGATTCTTTATTTCAGCAATTTCCTGCAGCTGATGATTTGAGTTCTCTTAATCCATCTCAGTGTAAGGTCAGGAGCATAGCACCAAATGCTGGGGTTTATAATGTACATATATGGATATACTCAGCACTTACAGTCAGTGTTGGAGAACATGTCAGAAATGACTTGTTCCATCATTTCATATTTTTACTCAGATTGTCTGGAAACATTTACACCTGTCTCTGAAGATTCTGAATTACATTCTCTTTCTAGTCTTTTTCATGATAAAACGATCCACTAATACTATTGCCCTGTATAAGAGTGTGTCACTTGCGGGGCTGAATTTCCTTAGGTGTTCCTCCAGTACCCTGTTTTTCTCTGTATGATGGGTTGATTTGAAAAGAAAATGAAAAAGAATAATAATGATCAGCAAATTATATCCTAAAAAAAAAAAGATTCATTAGAAGTAATCTTATCTTAAATTTTAATTCCCAAATATTTACAAAATAGATAGTCTGCCCAGAAGTATACAGGCTTCATAGGTTGACAGCAATTTGGGCTATTCGGAAGCCAGGACCATTCAAGTCTAAACTGTCTCACATCCTCTGCATTGTCCCTAAGGGTTTATATAATCAGATGCTATGACTGGAAAGAGGGTGCTATACAGAGTTTAGACAATGTAGATTGTCTAAACTCTGTATAACATCATAGCTCTTTGTTACAAACATAGAACCACTCCCAGTTACTGGAGGTAAGGTTGTTCAACAGGTAAGTAAGCTTCTATGGTGTAGTGGTTAGTGTTACTAACCATGGATCAGCATAGGCCAGCCTAGGGTTGAGTGCATAAGTTTGAATCTTGGTTGTGGCAGTCGATCCTCAGTCAACACAGCTGTTCATCCACTCCTATGGTGGAACAGCTGGGTTGACTGTGGACCGGATGCAGCAACTAGAATTCGAACGTATGCGTTTGACCCTGGGAGGCCCCTGGGGGATGATCAATGAAATGGGTACCCGACTCAGGCTAGGTTTTATGTTTTATTTATTTTTTATTGATCGCTGTTTCCTGCATAAGTGAGTTAGTGCCAGGAAACAGATGAAGAAAGACCCAGTCACTCATATACAAATATATTCATACACGTGCATATTTGCACAATAAATACATATACATACCAATATGATAATATAGATACATATACATACACATGCATATACACATATACACATGTACATATTCATAATTGCTTGCCTCCATCCATTCCTGATGCCACCTGCGCCCAAGAGGAAATAGCATCGCCAGTCCCTGCTTCAGCTAGGTAGCGCCAAGAAACAGAGGAAAGGGACACATTCGCTCACACTCAGTCTCTAGATGCCATGTGTAATGCACCGAATCCACAACTCCCTATCCACACCCAGGCCCCGTTGATCTTTCCAGGGTTTACCCTAAGAGTTTCAAATGCCAGAGTTCAGTCAATTGACAGCACCTCAGCCTCGGTATACCACATCATTCCATTTCACTCTCTTCCATGCACGCCTTTCACCCTCCTGTATGTTCAGGCCCCGACTGTTCAAAATCCCTTTTCACTCCATCCTTGCACCGCTAGTTTCGTCTCCCGCATCTCCTTTTTCCCTCCACCAGTGAAACATATATCCTCTTTGTTAACCTTTCCTTAATCTTTCGTTCCATATGTCCAAACCATTTCAACACACCCTCTTTTGCTCACTCAACCGTATTCTCTTTATTACCACACATCTCTCTTACCAATACATTACTTACTCTAACAAAGCATCTCACACCACATGTTTTCCTAAATCACTTCATTTCCAAATCATCAACCCTATTCAGTATAACACCATATAAAGCCCATGCCTCGCAGCCGTATAATATTGTTGGAAATATTATTCCTTCGAACATACCCATTTTTCTTCTTCAAGGTAATTTTCTCTCCTTCCACACATTCTTCATTGCTCCCAGATCCTTCGGCCTCTCCATCACCCTATGTCTCACTACCGCTTCCATGGTTACATTTGCTGCCAAGTCTACTCCCAGATATCTAAAACGCTTCATTTTCTCCAATTTCTCCCCA
>JAUUDW010590234.1:1474-11865 GCA_032361385.1 Panulirus guttatus | reverse complement strand
ATATTTGGTAATGTATATGTAGGTATGAATAGTGGTCACATCATCTTGGATACTCTCCCCTCATAATAATGAATAATGAAGTTGTTTAGGAGGATATGTGGGAGAGTTACCCCATGGGTCCATACTGAGCGCAAGACGCTGTGCACTTGTTCATTGTTTACAAATTGTACACAAAGGTCATCCATGGCCTCTGGTTCCTAGTAGCAAGTGTTGTGTTAGTGTGTACCATGAAAATGAGCACATCAGGTCTTCACACTGAGGGATTCCCTGTTGCAGGTGAGATTATCTATATGTTTCACGTGTGAGGGAGGAGTTTAGAGGAACCTGGTGGCCTCAAAAGAAAGTTTCTTGAGAGTCTGTCTGAGCCACATTTACGGAGCCTCAGGCAGAGCCACTGACCGGGGGCGGCCACCACTGTTATACTGGCTTTATATGTATTTAATACCACTTTATACTTCGTAATGTGCAAATTACAGTAGGATCTGTTTGTTAGTTGATATGGAAGACCTAATAGTTACTGGGAAGTTTGCACCGGGTGTGTGGGATATGACAAATTTTAAACTGTTGTTTGTAACTGTTATAGCATTTCAGACAAATTCTTTGCATATTTGCTACTTTCAGGTGTGGCTATGAAAAGAAACAGACAAATGATGATAAGTATACGTAGTGAGATATTTTGGAACTTTATATGTTTTTGAATGTATTTGAGATGAAAATTACAAGTACTTGTACTGGAAGATTAAAAAATGTTTGCAGTACTCGAATTATTGGCATCTCGATGTAAGTTTTTATGATGGTAACTGAAAATAAGATTTGCTGTGGACTGGATGTGTAATCAAAATTTTATAACATTATAGATTAGTGACGCTACCATATTAACTGTATAATCCTTTAGATTTTGTGAGTGAGTTGCTGTATAATGTTTGTGTAGTAGATCTAAACTAAGGGAGCATGATAGAAACCAATTTTTCTTTTGTAGTATTATTAGGTAACTTATAACTTGATAGTTGGGAGGACTTTGAAAATTGGAGAATATGAGTTTAAACAAATATGGAAATTGGTAAAATTTATATAAATCGACAGTACCTTTAAATACCTCAACATACTTCCCCTAGTAGCTGATGTTTATAATTATTTTATTACTTAAAAACTTTGTGACGGTCTTGTTACCAGCAGTTGTTTTTCCTGTAGACATGAACAGATTCCTTTGATAATGCGTGTGAGTAATCAATGTCTTATGACTTCTAACTTTCCCTATCATCCTAGATTGCCTTATTTCAGTGGTATAGTCGAAATATACCATCATTACTTCATCAGCTACTTAACATCACTTGGTCAGACATATGCAGTGAATTAGATGAAATTCATATTTGTCTTCAGGAAACAAACTGCTAAGCAACTACCTGTATGTGAACCTCAGAACAGTCACATTTTCAAATGATGCGAAAGGTAAGGTAAGAATTGATTACTAAGGAAAGTTAGATAAGGTACTCATGGTTACTTTTGATTTACGCAAGTGTTTCACGTAATCTTACAATAGCTAAGTTATAATTTTTCCTGATCTACATAGCCCTATACACTGTTGAGAAATTTGATAGTGTAGGGTAAGAAAATATATGGTCATAAATATGCTCTCCTGCTTTCAATATGTTGTGCACATGAAGAATAACTAATCTGTAAGAAAATCTTTATGAAACTGTAGTTACCAAGGTGGTGAAACTCAACTGGAGCATTACTCATAAATCATATAATTTCAGGTAAGAACAAATAGCTCCTAAACACTAAATACAGTACCAAGGATAAGAACATTTTATTGATATATTTTTGCTTTGCTGTATTATTAAAAGTTGATTTTAGAAAGTTACAGGTAAAACTATTGTTTTATGTTGTTATGAGAATGTAAATGCCCAGGTTCAAGGCATATGAAGTCATCAGGAGAAACCATATTAAGGTCTGTGGAACCTGGATGTGGACAGCGAGATAAAGTTTTGGTGTAATGTGCATTACCATTAGAGAGTGGATGTGAGCAATTAATGCTACGTTTGTTTATTTTTGTTGCTACCTCGTTAATCCTGGAAGTGGCGAACAGGTATTAAAAATTGAAAATAGATACATTTTGGTATGACCTTGTAAGGAAAACTAGAATATTAATGCCTGAAGACAAGTAGTATAAGGTACAGCTTCTTGCAACAATTTTTGTTTTATTATGTCATTTGGCATTTTTGGAAACACACTTGTAACTCCAGCATTTGAATATATGTTCCCTTATATTTTTGATGAGGCCAATATTTATTGTGATTGTGTTTGGCACTCTTGGATAATTTTCCCTGAAAGGAAGTAATACTTGTAATTGCATTATTAGATAATATTAGTGTGATTTTAAGTCAAGGATGTAAAAGCCTGCCGCTTTAAAAAACCTCACATTTTGTGGAATAATACTTTTTTTGTTTTCTGCAAGACAGTACTTTTAGAATAGAGTACTGTGGTACTGTTATTTAGATGAACATAGTTTAATAATGTCCTTCTTCGAAAGACAGCTATTTGTTTGTTTGTAAGTAGATACTGAAACAGAATGTGAGTAAATAGTATTGTTCGTATAGCACTGTTACTAGTCCTTCATGGACCATCCAAAATTGAAGTTTTGTGTGAAAAGAATCATTGTCACATTTTAACTGAACTTTTTCATGTGGAATTTTCTGTCAAAGAATTGTAAGTAGGGAATATTTGTATAGAAAATTAAGAATTCCTGACATGCAGTACTTTTACGTATTTCAAGAATATGTTGGTGTAACCAAATAGGGATTTTGGCCAAGATTTATTGATTAAAGTTTTGTACTTCCACTAATGTTTATGAACAGCTATAAAATTACTTGTATCACTGGATATTGTTCTGGAAATAGAGATACCATATGCTGTTGTAACATATTCTATTTGTTTTGCAGTTTTGGAAATGAGGTATAGGATGCTTAGCAGTATGGTGCTTAAGTTCAGATATGACTTTAAAATTTTAGGTACTAATGCATCTCTGTGAAAGGCAAATTATATAGTTTATTGTTTTTCAGCCAGTATCACTACTGAGACTTTTCATAGCAGTTTAGTTAAACGGACATCAAAATGATATAAGACAGGATTAATGTTCCACCTTACTTGAATTTTGTCTGCAAGTTAGGATCAGGTCAAGCTGTGAAATAAGACAGGATGAACATTGTATCGTACTTGAATTCTCTGTGCAATGTGGGATCAGAAGTTGTATTCTTGTGTGTTTTCTCAGGTTGTTACTGAGTAGGAAACTATTGGTTAGTAGTGTGAAATACGCATTCTGATTTCTCTAATGACTATTGGAAGGATCATTTGTAGAGAATGAATGTCATTTGCTTGTTTTTCTTTCAGATAAAGCCTTCGTATGTCCTCTTGAAGTTTTTAAAGAGTAGATTTCAAATTTGAGTACTTAAATGTGTAATGCAGAAACTATCATGCACTAGACTGTTATTTTCTTTAGATATATGGATGGGATATATATTACTATCTGTCCCAGAAGTTCAAATTTTAGTTGATATTTTGCATTAATTGACTGGTTCTGATAGCTGTATAAGAATGAAGTTTAAAGCTAAGGGATGAAGGTTAAGAAATCTTTGTTAGACATTTGTGGATAATTCAGGGATAAAGAGCTCAGAATGCTTTTGAATTTGTCCTATGGTTACGAGTATTGTAGTGCATAAATGACTGTTATGAGACTGATTAGCATTCATGCATTGGTCATTGATAACTGATTTTTGCTTTAATGATACTAAAGTTCAGGTTTTATCTCTCCAGAAAATAAACTGAAAAATCAGACTGTTGTAACAGTATTTCTTCAAAGAAGTGTTAGAAAAATTGGCAGGAATACACACACACACACACACATAGACAAAATAAGTTTTGTGTTTGAAATATTTATGAAAATTGTCAGAATATTAGTTATGCTGTTATATAAAGAGATATAAAGGCGTTACTAAACCATTTGTGTCCATGAAAGAATTTTTGATTTTTTCATAAAAAAGAGTCAGCAGTAATATATCCATACACCTATACATCATTCAACATTTTGTGGTAGTAAAATGTCATTTTTTAAGTTCTTCAGTTTAGTGTCATTCATTTTGTTGGTTTTGAAGGCTAAACTCTTACTATTTGTACTTTAAATGATAACAGTATATTTATAGTGTTATGATTGTTTTCAAGAAATTGCTTTCATAATCGCTTAAAGTTGAAATGTGTATGAAAATATTCCTTTTCAAAATTACAACTGAAGAAAAAGTGTTTTAAGTGTGACATCAATAGAGGAAAAAAATCTAAGAAGGGAAATATAGCAACTGCACACCTAGCAGCTGGTTTTGTAGCCTTCTTTAGTCACAACCCTAAGTCATATACTTAAACATTCTTCAGCTAGCCATCAGATCTGTTACCCAGCCAAATGACTTGTTCCAGGTTTACTCAACTTATTGAATGATCCTATTCGAGATTTGTGATAGATGAGCTTGTTGCTATTATTTGGTCTGTAGCTTTATCACAGATTAGGTTAGAAATGACGAGAACAGAATAAGAGAGATCAGTGCCTGCATGACTGTTGCCAATGCAGCAGGTGTATGTTGCAGGGGTTAGCATGTTAGGGAAGTTTAAAAACTTGTATTTTTAAAATTTTTGTTGTTTTTGCTTCTAAACGTACATTTTGTTGACATTAATAGGGATTCACATTATTTGAATGAAGTTGAAATCTTACCTTGTATAGTGAACGTGTAAGATGTTAAAAGTCTTTCATGATTCCTCTTTTTGTATATAACACATGACTAGGAAGTCTGTGATAGTATTCCAAAGAGTAATGAAACTTCATATTTGTTGAATCAAACATTGCAGTGTAGGGAAACATTTACCATCACTACTCACTCATGACAAGGAATGGGCATATGCACTTTATGGGAGCTGTTTGTATTGATTATAGTATTGCAGCATACAAACAACAGTTTCATTTCTTCTCTTCTTTAGAACTAATGCTCAAAGGTGGTTTTTGCACAGTCTCTTCTCTCTGTGTTTTTATATTTCTGTGATTATTTGGTTAATTCACCAAAAGTTTGGAGCACACCATTGGAGAGTAAGACAGGGAACTTGATGGAAGAGATAGAGTAACACTGAAGCAAGGGAGTGGTGTCAAGCATGAGCAGGGTCACATGTTATCACTGAGCTTCATGTGATCCTTAGCTCTTACCTACTCTCACATATCATGACTTGGAAAACTCCCTCAAAGATCTTTGTGTGTATTCTTTGTATGTTCATTATATCATCAGTATTTTGCTTTAATTTACATGAATTAATGCAATACATCTTTGGGGTAATTAATTAGATTTTTGAAATATTTTTTTCTTTCTTGAAAGTTATTGGTGGAATTACCTTTGTTTTACTTAACTTTATATTTTGTATTTTAATGAATATTAGTGGTATCCATAGGTAGATAAAGTGTAATCACTTTTGACAATATAAATTGTAGTTTTAACTTTTCCATATGACATGTTATGTGTACAAATGGAGATCATATGACTGGGGTTGAATACATAGATAAGCCAGAAATGTTTTTAACTTCTTCACTGTGATGTGGGATGTTCCACATCATGATTCAGGTTTTTTGTATTATTCAATTTACCAGTGTGTGATGCATTCAAAGGACCAAAGAAATATAGTCTATAGGGCAGTTGAACCAGTGGCATTTTACAGTACACTGCAGAATAAAGAGCAGATAAGAGAAATGGTTTGGTGAAAGAGAGAATTTCCTTGTTACTCAGAGTCATTACAGTACTCAATTTTTTTTTTTAAAGGATTGCTTACAGTAGACTTTAACTGAAAATAGAGACTTAAGATACCTGAAGAATTATTCATGTTTATTTAGCTGCCTCATTGTTTAATTCTAATTGTTATCAATATGACAAGTTTTTGCTACAGAAAAGCAAGAGAATTTTATGTTGCACATATGGGGAGGCCTTGATACACACTGGTTTTAGTGAAATTATACTGTGTTTAGATTTACCTGTATGTATTTAATTTTGTAGTGACTGACATGGCATGGTTAAAACATAGTCCAATGAAGGACATCTCAGGTGAAAAGAAAAAAGTATAAGTGAAGAATGTAGACATTGATTAGGTCTCTGGTGTTTGTATACTAGACTATTAAAGGTGGAAAGGTTTTAGGAGGTGGGAAATATGGAAGGAGGAAAAGAATGCTACTGCTTAGATGTTCAAGGGAAAAAGGAAATATCATAACAGTGTTTAGATGTTTGTATTCAGTTCATTATTTGTATGGATTTATTGACTGTTTTGGTTACAATGTCAGTTGGCTTGGGAAAATAGTTTGTGTCCTTATAAGGCTTTTTTTCTACTTTTCTAAGGTGTGTGGATTGCGATGTCATTCAGGTTTCCAAGGAAATGTTAGACAAGGATGAAGGGATAGTGATTGGCATAAGGATTTTGTGATTTACAGAAATAGATGAATATACTGAATTAAATAAAGACACTTCAAGGTGAGGATGAGATATGTATCAGTGTTGCTGCGAGCTTAGGAGAGCGATTGTCAGTCGTTAGACCAAAATTAAGGAAGTTGTCCAGGTGTATTGGAAGCTCGTTTTTTACGGTGGATATTGTTGTAACTTAATGGTGGAGAAGGATTGCAAGTATTGAAATCCATTACTGTAATGATTTTCAAGTAGCTGTGTGCTATCAAAAGGTTAGTAAATGTGAATGATGGTTTGAGTCATTTGTCGATATAGATAGGGTGGATGGTCATTTGTCCTGGGTTTAGTTGATGGATGGATTGGATTTACTTAGGATCAATTGATCTGTTGATAGGTAACTGGCTCGTTGGATTGAGAATTTAATAGTCTTATTGGGAGTTGGCGGAATAATTGATGATTATTAACTCAACTTATTTTCAAACTGTGTAGGCTGCCCAGTTATTCCTAGTTGGTAACTTTAAAGCGGACCTTATCCAGTGCGCCAATAAATCAGTGGAACTGTAATTACCTATTTGTACGGTCCAGGGAGGGAGTTTTACACTCGTGGGGCTCCATCTCTTGAATTTTACAGTTATACATTTAGAGCTTATGTATCGTATCCACATCATTCATGTGTGTGTGTGTATGTGTGCGTGATTACTGTGTGTTACGGGGAGAGAGTTTTAGGCTCGTGTTGCTCCGTCTCGTAACCCAGTATTTATATATACTATGTTTCTCACTCTTGTATGTGTACATACACACATCCCAGTCTAAGTCAGGTACCCATTCATCGACCAACCCAGAGGGAAAAGATGAAATGCTGGGATTGGCTGTGGGCCGAGATGGGGCAAGAAGTAGTGAAATTAGGAAACAGAAAGAGTACATTCTATCTACATGTAACCCTACCTCCTACGAGTAAATACTGCAAGATTGTGTCATTAGGCGGGCTTAGCGCATCTTGATTTTTTTTTTTGAGAGAGAGATTTTTCCTGATATTGGAAAATTTGTATCGACCGTTATTGTGGTTGTGTGCATGTCAAGAGGCAGTCGTCCCGGCAGAAGTGGAGGGTAGGGTGCGGTTTGTGGAGGGCGACGTCTGGGACTCCATTGTGTCTTATTACCCTCGGGTGATGTATGTACGGGCAGGGTGTTTGGTGGGCATAACCTTGTTAGTAGGCCACCCTGTACCACCCTTGCGTCTTGCTACCCCTTGCTGCTGCTGATGATGATGATGCTTGCTGTAGATGCTGCTGCTCCTGATGACAGTGTTTTTGTTGCTGTAGTTAATGATTATGATAATACAGCTGTTGCTACTAGTATTTACTGCTGCTGGTCTTACTGCTGTAGCTTGTGATGATAACGATATTGCTGTTTCATGTTGTTCCTGTAACTGTTAACGTACGAGCAGCTGGTTGGATCATGGGAGTAATCTGAAATTAACCATTTAGTCACAAGGTGACTTTCAGTGATTAGTTCGTTCCTACTAGGAACAACTTTATGAAACAGAAACTCTGGGAACTACATATATTACTTTTACCTGTGATTGGTAGTACAGTATGGGTACGTGGGTTTACTGAGAGCCCCAGTGGTGCAGTTAACCAAGAGACTGGGAGCACGTACATGTACTCTAGTTTATTACAGTGGGGAAAGGGAGGTGAAGAACTCAGAAGTGAGGTGTGGGATTTGTGATGGATAGGGAGGATGGTAGGTAGTGGGGTGGCTAAGTCTTTGAGAGATGCGAGAGTATTAAGGTAAAAGACCCATTTCCGGGCCCTGCACTGGGGTGGCCAGATGTATGGCTCCCGAGATTCCCACGATAGAGATGGGGAGGAGGGTGTTGCCTGGGAGAAGTGGAGGAGGATTTGGCCTATCCCTGGAAGGGGAGGGGTAGAATGTGGTCTTACAGGGGAGAGGAAGAGGGTGTAACCTATCCCTAGAAGGGGGGGGATAGGGTGTGGTCTTGTTGGGGAGAGGAGCAGGGTGTGGCCTATACCTGGAAGTGGAGGGATAGGGTGTGGTCTTTGTAGGGAGGAGGAGTGTGTGGCCTATACCTGGAAGGGTAGGGATAGGGTGTGGCCTATGTGGGAAGAGGAGGAGGATGTGGCTTACGCCTGGCTTCAAGGGGAGGGATAGGGTGTGGCCTTTGTGGGGAGAGGAGGACGGTGTGGCGTATACCTGGAAGGGGAGGGATAGGGTGTGGCCTTTGTGGGAAGAGGAGGAGGATGTGGCCTATGCCTGGAAGGGGAGGGATAGGGTGTGGCCTTTGTGGGGAGAGGAGGACGGTGTGGCCTATACCTGGAAGGGGAGGGATAGGGTGTGGCGTTAAGTGGGGAGATCTGGAGGAGGGTGTGGCCTATACCTGGAAGGGGTTTACCGTGCACATTGGCATAACTGTTAGTGATAGAGCATATGACTTGCCTTCCCCACTTGTCTTAGATACTTTCGAAACTAATGCTTTAGATTGTTGTAATATATAGTTTTTTTTTTTTGCAAGGTTTCTCTCTCTCTCTCTCTCTCTCTCTCTCTCTCTCTCTCTCTCTCTCTCTCACAACACAGACTGTTTTAAAAAATGCACGCTTTACCCTTATGCTGGAATGTGACATCTCCCGATCCGCATATTAAGATTACAGTGAAACAAAAGTTGGTTTTCGATAATGATATGATCGACTGAGGGTTCTAGTTCTAGATTCGACTGTTGTAGTTTGAACCATTAATCAGGGCTCTAAGTTCGACCATAGTTTGAGCAAGGGCCACAGCCTTCCTGACTTCTAGTTATATATACACCACAGCAGGATGGATTCACAGGGTGGATTTGAATCGCAATTAATTCCGTCTTTCGGGAGGATATTTTTAGGACGGGGTGAAGGACGTGAGGATGAATGTTGGCGACGGTAATGGCCTGCTCCTTGGTAAGGTTTAGAGAGAGATGTAAGGGCTTGGGGGGGTGGAGGAGCCTGATTCTCGCCCTTACCTCGCACTGTTGCCCTTGCCTCGCACTGTTGTTTCAGATCAGGGGAAATGAAGGGCTGTTGTCATGTTATTACACATACTGTGGTATAAACTATGGACCGGTAGTTAAGACTGAAGCGCCCATAGAACACTCAGTATGAATCGACCGTATTAGTTGTGGAAATCATGTTGTTTGCAGTGTTTGCAGTTCTGGTGCTGTGCATAGTTAGGGCGGTCTTAACGAAACGTATATGACAGTCTGGTGAGGCGGAGGCTTTGTGACTGACTGGTCCAGTTGTGGACCGTAAGTACGTCCATGTAACTACGTATTTATAAAGCACTGGGAGAGGGTTGTCCACTCATAGGGGTCCCAACCCTTGAAGATTATCTGACTTTAAGTTTTGAATCTGTGCGAACCGTTGGCATTCATGGTTCCCATGTGGCAGTGAGAGGGCGTTGGTGAGACTGGTCCGGACACCAGGGTAGTGTGCTGGGGCCATGGTTCTTCGTCACGCGTGTCCCGCCCTCTCTCTCAACGTTATCCCATGGCACCCCTCGCTCGTGATGCCCTGCACCACTGACTTGAACCGCAAGGGTAAGGTCAGAGGTCGGGACAACGCAGCTAAGGGTCTTACCATCGTGCTCAAGGGTCGCACCGTTCTCTTCAGGGGTTGTACCGTCTTCCTCCAAGTTTCGTACCGTCATGTTAGGATCGTATTCCTGTGCCCAGGGATCGTACTGTTGTACTCCAGGATCGTACCCGGTTTAGATTAGGTCCAGCTACGTAGAGTTCGTATTGCCACAGGAATACGACCACCTACCCTACCATGGGTTTTTGTTTAATGATCCTAAAGTCTGTGTATCTGTCCGTGTCCCTCGGCAGCGTGTATGACCCGTCCATGCATACTGTTAGCAAGGCGAGACGAAGGC
>JAUUDW010590233.1:0-19459 GCA_032361385.1 Panulirus guttatus | reverse complement strand
CCCCTCCCACTCTTCCCTTTCACCCCCTGTGACGCGCCGCCCTTCCGTTAAGACGCAATCCTCCAGGTCCTCAGTGCTGTCACACGCATACACTCGGTACTTCTTTTTTTCTTTTTTACGTGGGTAGTTTTAGCTGCGGCGCGCCCGCCAACCTTTTCCCATTCTCGTTATTATCAAAGACGAGGCATTTCAGAAGTGTGCTCAGACGTCTGACAACCTAGTTTTCTGGGGGGGGGGGGCTTTGTGGGCTGCGGCCTCCCAGCCAGCTAGCCGCCTGCTACCTGGTCGACCACCGTCTCAACGCAGCAGACTGGACTCAACCCGACCTGTGGCGAGGGGGAGGTAGAAGTAAGACCCTCGACGTGAACGCCAGGTTAGGTTACTCCCCGAGGAGCAGCTACAGGAAGAACAGGGGCTTAACCCGCTCTCTCTCTCTCTCTCTCTCTCTCTCTCTCTCACCAGCTGTCACCTGGTTGGTTATGAAGATGAGACAGTTCTTATTACATCATCCTACACTACAACTGAGACACGAACTTGTCACGAGTCATCCACAGCTGATCCTGTCGCAGCTCGAGCTAAGGTTCCTCGACGTTCCTCTTTCAATGGAATTTACGTGTCTCAAAAAATCCCTCACCCATTTTCTCTCGCTCGCAAATAAAGACTTTTTTTTTGAGAATACACGACTCAGAAGCTTAAAGAGAAAACAGAGACGGGCTCAAGGCTGAAAACGTGATGCCACATACTCCAGTACCAGAGGAAAATGAAAGAAGGTCCTTAGGGAGGTTAAGTGCCAACCTGACACCAGCATAAGTGATTCCCTGACTTCTTTCCTCCTGCCGGAGTCTGGACTGAAGAAGGCCAGGAAGAGAAAGGGCGTCGCAGAACAGGTCGCTAGGGTGAGGGTGATCTTACCGATGACTCTCCAAGGGCCTGGCTAACCTCTCTCTTGAACCTCTACCCAACACGTGCCTGTGGGTGTGTGTGTGTGTGTGTGTGTGTGTGTGTGGTGTGTACATGTTGTCCTGCATATCCCAAGCCAATGATCTTTGTATAGGAAAGTTATCACATGTATGCTAATATGGGTATTCTACCATATGTACGTCACCACAGGTATGCTACCATAGCTCTGTTGCCGTAGGTATGCAATCATACGTATTTTACATAAAGTATTTTAGCATCGGTATGTTAACACAGGTATGTTACTACAGGTATGCTATCAACGTATGTTTCCGGTGGTAAGATACCATAGGTATGGTTCTACCAGAGGGTATGCGACCATAATCATTCTACCATAGGTACGCTACCATATATATTCTACCAGAGATATGCTACCATAAGCATTCTACCATAGGTACGCTGCCATAGGCCTACAAGTATGTGAGTCTGTGACCACTAACGCATGTGCACCTCTCTCTCCCCAATCCCCTCCTCCCCACCTCCACCACCACCGCTATCACCATCTGCCACCACCCTGGCCAGCCCCAGCAGGCCTACCACCGCAGGCTGCCGCCCTGTAATGAATTCCAGCTGTTATCTGTTTCCAGAACATTTCACATTCGGCGGAGATCCATCTGGACGTGATTCTGACCACGGGCCGGCCTGACCTGCTTCATCCTTCTCCCTCCTCCCCTCCCCTTCCTTCCCTTTCCTCCCTCCTCCCCCCCTTCCTGTGTCTCCTTTCATTGTTCACGTCACTGTCCTTTTCCAGCAGTCGCACATCTCCCTCCCTCCCTCGCTCTCTCACAGTTTCCCTGGGTAACGTACACACACACACACACACACACACACACACACACACACACACACTTTAGTTTCCATTTCCTCGCCTTCTAGAGAAACAAAATCCAGTTTCCCTTTCAGCTGTCCCCCTCCTGGTTTGTGTGTGTACTGTGCACACGGCGGCCGCTATCAGCCCGTCCTCTACTGACCTATCTCCCGGGTCCTGGCGCTATTACTCTACGCTTTTCTTTTCGGTCCATTCCACATGACTTCTGGGGGTGTGGGTGGAGGGGTTGAGGAAGAAGGTGGGACGGGAGGAAGAGGAGGAGGATAGAGGGAGGGGGAAGGACTTCCGTCTGTAGTTCCCGGAGGCCCTCCTAAATCCTGTGGTCCCAAGGTCTTTGCTCTCCGGTCGAGTGTGCTCGCAGTCTTTTCCAGGTCCTGAGCATTGTGGTCTTGGGTTGTAGAATCACTTCACACAACGGCCCTTCCTCTCCTTTTCCAGTCTTAAGACTGGCTTAGGTCCTGAGGGAGCAGGTCCACAGCAAACACCACTCAAGAACTCAAGAACACATGCTGGACAAAAATATCTCAGTATCCCTTGCCTCACATATACATTTCTCTGGTTACAAGGGCATGCTTCTAACCCTCCTGACTCGATGTGCAACCCCGCTTTCCTAGTGAGAGTATGGTCAGCTAAGCTGTTTGTTGCTGTAGGACTCATTTTTGTACATAGCGTTTGGGTTAGCTGTTCCGGGACACCTTGTAGGTACCTGTCCAGGTCTGTGTTGAACACGTCCCGGGTCTTGTCTCGGTGTTCCTTTACACATGCCTGTGGCATGGCGGAGAGACATGGGTCCCTGACATTTATACTATCCTGCCTGTTGTTTCCTACAGCATCTCTGCTCCTCAGTGAATCTAATCTGCATACTCAAACCAGCAAGGAACTTTTTTATAGTTAGGTTAAGGGTTAGGTTAGGTCTTCCTGCATTTTCCGTTTTTCTCTCGCCTCCGCCTTCGGATGAGTATAGCTTTAGAGCCTTTATCCTGATACAGTCTTTCATGTGCTTTACCAAATCGATGTGACCGGTAAAGGAGGAGCTTCTGACTTTGTAATATACACGTTATACACAAATAATACATTGTATGATATGTATAGACTTTTGCATGTGACATACTCAGCCTTTTCAACATATGCTATATATGGTTTCTATAACACTCACTATACAAAACCGGTATTACGCGAAACTTGCACATTTACAGTACATGACCTGTACACCAGAAAATGTACAAGAACTCTACATGCACTAAACCCAAACCCATTAACAAAAGCTTTATACAAATTCTGTATCTACAACTATACACCAAGTCTGCAGTACAGGAAATATACATGAAGTCTACAACAAACACACACACACACACACACACTAATCCTGAACTCGACACCAGCTCTACAAAATGTTCAACATATGAACTCTACATCGACCTCTGCGCCCTCTCCATCAACCTCTGACCCCTCTACATCAACCTCTGGGCCCTCTACATCAACCTCTGGCCCCTCAACATCAACCTCTGTCCCATCTATATCGACCTCTGCGCCCTCTCCATCAACCTCTGGCCCCTCTACATCAACCTCTGGCCCCTCTACATCAACCTCTGGCCCCTCTACATGAACCTCTGCCCCCTCTACAACGACCTCTGTCACTTTACACCGACCTCTGCCCTCCGACTCCCGCTATCGACCTCTCTCAGTTATAGCTGTGTCTATATATATAATTTCACGCCCAGCAGGTCTTTGGCATGGTGTTCTGGCAATGGTGACATTCCCGCGCTCCTGCCACCCTCCCCTCACTTTATGGTCTCCTGCCTTTGTTTCCCCTCACTTTGGGTCATGTCCTTTGGGTCATGTCTTGTGGGTCATGTTCACGCGCTCTAGGTCATGTCTTGTGGCTCTCGGTCATGTCGTTCTGGGTCATGCTAGCTCACTTTATGTCACATTCGGTGGGTCATCTTCTCTCTCACTCTCGGCCATGTCCTTCCACGTACGCTCCTCACTCCTTTCATTTCCTTTCGCGTATGTGTTGCCTTCTGCTGGTATCAAAGTCCTCGCCCTACTCATGTCCATACTCCCTCACATGTACTGTCCTTCGCTCAGGCTCGCGTACACTCATTTCACTCATGACCTCATTTTGTGGCTTATCATCCACGTGCTACCCTCTACGGATATATCCCCTCATGTTAAGTCATGTTCACTCATTCTTAGCCATGTTCCTTTCACTCTCCGTCACCTTCCTTCACTCCAACACCATTTTCACTCACTCTGGATCATATTCACTCAATTTCAGCAGCATCCCCTCACTATCAGACATGTTCCCTCACTTTCAGACCGCTTTTCCCTCATTCTAGGTTAGGTTCATCTTAGTCTAGTCCCGTCATTCGTGCCGCCTTTGCTTTACGATTTCCTGCATTTGTTTCCTCTGACTCACGACCGCGTCCCCTCATTCTTAGCCAAGTTCCTTAATTCTTGGCCAAATCCCCTCACTCACAGTCGTGTTCCCTCATTCTTTGTCGCGTTTCTCCCCACATCTACCCATTCTTGGTCCGGTCTCTCCCCACCACCAAACCATTCTCTTCCCACATCCTGGTGTGTTAACCTCAGTCCCGAACCTTCCTCATAACACTCGGCTGTGTCCTCACTCTCAGTCGTGTTCCCCTCGCTTCCGAATGTGTCTTTTCATTATCAACATTTTTCCCTCATTCTCGGCTGCGTCCCTCCACTGTCGGCCGCATTCCCTACCCCTCACTCGCGTAAGTCCCCTTCTCACCCTCAGCCGCAACTTTGTACTTAACGAGGCTTCCCGTGTCTGTATAAATGTCCCCATATTTCCCTCTCGTTCTCCCGCATTTCCTTAAGACGCTGGGCCGGGAACTCTGGTTGGTTGGCTGGCTCCCTCCACCACCACCACCACCGCCACCAACACTACCACCTCCACCATCTTGATGGTATCTCACAGTCTCCCCCTGAAACACAAGGGGAGAATTATCTCCAATCATCGTCAACTGCCAGTGTCTCTCTCTTCCCGTCAGTCAGGCAGCTCGACTAGTTTATTGACCATATTCTGTCCACTGTCCTTCGTGCTCCCCTGTCCGTCTTTTTCTGGGACCTGCGCGTACGGCACAATCTCATCGCGAGTGAATGTGGTTGTTTTGACCGATGGTCTTGAGTTACGTCGTCTGATCATCATTCGGTGATTGTTAGTGTTTATGCACTTGGAGGAGAGGAGCGTGGAGGAAAAAAAATGCATTTTGCAAGGAAATGAATGAGCGCACTGGCGATTTTGACGTAAGAGATCGAAGCATTCATTGCTTTGGGAGCAGAATACAAGGATGGGTGAGGTGGCAACTGAGCATATAATTAGGAAGTTTGGTGTATATGAAAATGGTGTAAATCTTGTCGAGTCTTGTTCTAATAAAGAAGAGGAGACCGGGAGTGAACTGTTTAAGAAAAGGTGCAAACATAATGGATGAATGGGAGTTTGGGGTTAATGATCATTAATGGATATAAACTAAAAAGCAAAACATCCGGGGTTCTGTCCCAGCCATACAACGTTTCCCTTTAACGTACGGAAATAGCGTAAGGAAGGGACTTTGAACACTAAATACTTAACAATATCTTCTAAAATATTACGCAGGGCCGATACGTAATCACTGATTATAATGTATATCACAGCGTATAATCATACATCGATCAAAAATACACACAAAAAGAAGAAAAAAATATGTGGGTAGTAGTTCACAGTATATCTCAAGCGATCTTTTTTAACTGGTAAAGAAAATAATAGATGGGTTCTCTACCTAAGCTATCGTTTCCTAGAGCTGACAGGTTCAGAAAAATTACGAAAATATTGTAACCGTAATTCTTTCACTGACTAATAATTGAGTCAACATTATGACAACAGGTTCTATATCAATAAACATTAGTATAAACCTGTTTAAAACTATAAATACAGCAGATTATAACGGTAGTGGCGAGAACGCTCCACTGCTTTGGGAACGAGTAAGAGAAATTAGACAGGTACATTAAAGCAAGGTGCATATGGGACTCATAAGACTTAGGTGAATGGAGCCACACACCCTCTCGATCCCCACCTAAATTTCTGATTCATTTACTCTCTATTCTACCTTTCAATTCAGTTCAGTTTCAATACTTTATTCCTTGATGGAGGAATTGGGATCCTTTTTTTATTTCATTCCTTAGGGAAGAAAAAGAAAAAGAAAACGGTGCTGGGGAGAGTAACAAAGAAAACGGTACTGGGAAGGGTAACAGACGATTCCGACCATTATGCCAAAACTCTCTCTCTCTCTCTCCCTCCCTTTTCCATCCCTTCCTGGAGAACTGTGAAGGTGGAAACCCATAAAGGGCGCGTCAGAAGGAATTGGGATGTGTGTGTTAAGATTCTAAACCCCTCTTGGTGCATCGATGAAAGAGGGCGACCGCACCACCACACGGAGCGCCAGACAGACTTCTTGTCCCATTTTCACTTGACGAGCTTCGGTTGCCCTCACGGTCAGGGCTCCAGCGGCCCGGGCCGTAATTGGCCTCTTGTTCTGTCTTTGTGTTTTTCGGCGTTGCTCTTAACAGTGGTTCGTCGTGTGCCTTAACTTTGATGTCTGTCTTAATGGCTTGTTGTAACCCATCCGTATCCTGCCATATAATTCTGTCGCTGTAAAATATTTTCCTCTTCGGTCAAAAATCACCTGGAATTCTCTTCTCCCTTCTCTTCTATGCTCTCCCTGAGTCCCGTCCTCTCCCCACAACTTCATCTCTTTCTCTTGTTTTCGACACATTTTTTCTTCTGCCTACCCCAGTCCATTCAGTTTCCTTTTTCATCTCCCCCTTCCTCTCCATTCTCTCTCTCTCTCTCTCTCTCTCTCTCTCTCTCTCTTTTTCAACAGTATGTTATAGGAAAGGAAAATTTTCAGAGGTGGTGGTGGTGGTGGGAGATGTTCCGGTGGAGAGTGTACTAATGGAGAAATGCTCTGGTGCAAGGTAACCCAATGGAAAGTACTCAGGTAGAGAGCACTCTGGTGGGAGATGCTGTAAGAGAAAGATCTCTCTCTCTCTCTGCATCATATATGACCATACTTATGTGTACAGGCAAATGATAAACAGCATATCAGATTATACCTACAAGCACACACTATACAAGGAAAGCTCTAACATCATATGTGTACAAAAGTATCACAGGATTTATACTTTTCATATATCTGTTAACTTGACAGTCCCACATATCAACTCTTAAATGAAACCAAAATGAAACCCAATGAAAACATAATTTGGAAAATACAGATTGCCTCATTCTGGTGAAAGCAGGGCAGTGAGGTTCCTTCATATGACAAAATCCATCCCTCCGTCAGTAGTCTCTCTGCACCACCATCTTCCACGTTCAACACGACACTTACTCCTTTTTGCCAGAGCTCCTCTTCATCTCGCCCTAGTCCAAGACGACCCCTTTCCTCCCTCTCTTCCTCCAACACGTTTCTCCTCCTCTTCGTCACCCAACATCTTGCTCCACCTCACACTCCTGGATGTTCTCAAGCTTCACCCTCGACAACCACGTCCAAGACCTTCTCACCTTTCTTCCTCACCCAGTGTCAACCCTTCCTTGCCTTTTCGCCTTCCTCCATCATTCCTTCGCCCTCCTCCAACACTTTTCTCCCCATCCCCCATCATCCTAGTCCACACGAACGCATTCATCCTGGTCATTACGTGACCAGGGGAAGAAACAGCGTAATTGAGGTGAAGGATCTGACAAGCGCACCCAGGGGAGGAGTCTGGCTGGGGTGGGGAGGGGAGAGGGGAGGAACTGCTCCTGATACCTGGTACCTCATGGGACCAGCAACATCATCCCCCTCCCCTCCCCCCTTCCTCCACCCCTTTAACCACAACCTTCAACCCTTCCTCTGCTCACAACCTGCGAACCTGCCCACCCACACACAACCCCAGACATCATCTCTGGGTGCCGGTAGTTGTAATCTAATTTCTCGCTACTTCTCTCTAAAAATCCTCTTGACCTTGTTACATCCTTTGAAGATTCTGTTGTTCGACCCCTCGACTCTACCAATATACTTGGCACTAATTATATCTCCCTCCCGAGAGCAGAGAAACATATTTTTGTTTTTCCTTCCTTTTTTCATGCTTCTTTTTGTTCCGTTTTTCTTTCCGTTGTTTTTGCTGTTCTTGCTCTACTTCCTATCATTATTATCAACCTTCTTATTATTACTACTATTATAATTATTATTATGATTGATTATTATTATTATTATTATCATTATCATTATCATTAGCTTTCTTGTCCTACAATCAGCAATACAGCCCTCCTTTTGGTAACTATACGCTTGACCTGACCCTTAAAGGTCATTTTAAAGGCTAGCGGTGTCTATAGTGTAGTGAAGATAAGGGTTCCACGAAAAGAAATAAAGAGACCCAGGAGACATAAGCCATTCACTCGTGACAGTTGGCAGTTGAAATGTGATCTGTAATCTTTCCAAGAAACCTGACGTCTTTGATGCAGTGGTCTGCCACCCTAAAATATTGGGAATTCGTTAACATCGCGAACGTATCTTTCTTCACTACAGCTACTCAAGTTGTATGGTATTCATAAAACATCTGAAGAGGCTCTTCTGCCTTCTTTATCGACCTAAAGGCAATGAAAAATATAAAAAGAAGCTCGTTTGATCAAATCTTACTCTCTCACCTCTCGACTTGGATCCCTTTCTCCTCGCCCCATTACTGGTTCCTCTGTCTGTCTTTCTGTCTGTTTGTCTGTCTGTTTCTGTCTCGTTTTGAAAATGTTATTTTCTTTTTTTATCAGATGTTTGACTGGGTGACCTAACCTCTGATCATGTCTTCAACCACCCAACAGACCACCATGGTCTAGAGAAACTGTCACCAACAACCTGTCCTTATATTTTTCTCAGACGCAATTCTCTTGTCACAAGGAGAATGGTTGACACCTGATCATATTTTCTTCCCAACAGGTTCGACCCTCATGTGGACGCCAACATGCACCTCTTCACCGCTACACACATAATGGACCCCTTCTCCACTACATACAACATGGACCCTTCTCCGCAACACACTTCTTGGACACCTTCCATACAACATACAACATGGCTTACACACAACCTTAAACCATCGAATCAATCAGTTAGTAAAGATATGAACACAATCGTGCAGAGGAAAATACAATGTCCAATGAAATGTTACGATCACAGAAGGCTATCTTTAACTCATACATCATTACATTGTCAATAGATGATTGTAATGAGGCTAAGGGAAGTATGCACAGACATACAGACATCACACAAACATGTACTTAACGATGATAATGCCAGTGTTTACATTCTATAAAAGGAAAAAAAATATCATAGTAAAAGTAATGATAATGGAAATGAAATATTAGCGGTTAATTTGGGCAGGATGCACCAGTCAGTGAATGTGTGGCATAGAAGTGAGCCAGTCTCTTTTCGTAGTTCTGGTTGGTATGAAAAGACAACAGTTCTATACAGTTACGACTCTAATGACCACAAAACAGATGGCGCTGCCGGAGAAATAACGAATAGGTAACTTATGTTTCCTTACTGTCACTGTAGCATTCTGCAGAACAATATATTTGTTAACAAAAGATTGTCTGAGATGTGATCTAGAATTCAAACTGGATGATGGATTCCGATACAGAAGATCATTCGCCCTTGAACTACTGCCTCCAGCAAAGACTTGGACATTGACTCAGCGATGAGGTCACTGTGAGTGTGTGGACATCATCACCAACAGCACGTCTAAAACACTTTCCCAATTCTCAGCGTAGTTTCTTAAATTTTTCATGGCTGAGGTAGTCTCGTTCCCAGCCAGGGAGTTCTGGGCACTGACTGTTGAACACAGTAACTCTAGACCGTTTCAGGATGAACAACTTCTCTCCTGACGACATTTGTTCTTAAACACAGGTCCCCGACAGTGTCAGAAAAGTTAGGAAGTGAACCTTTGTTACACAGAAAGTTGCCAGAATGGTTCTCAGAGCGCTTCACGGATACAGCCTTTCCAGAGAGCTCCGATTTCACATTATAAAGGCAGCAACAGGATGAGTGAAATATCGTCACAACACGTTTACTATGTCCATATATTGTACCCACTGTACGCTCTATGCTTGCCTCCACCTAACCCTAACCACGTGTCCTTCTCCCATGCCATCCTTCAAATGCTTTATTGATATATAATAAGACAAATAAGGATATTAAAGCCCAAATCAATTTACTGGAGTTGAAGGAAAGATAGCATACATTATCATATATTTCACAGTTTATCATATTCGCCGTAAAATCGCTCTTTGACCTCAAACATTTGATTAACATTAGAATAATCAAAGATACTGGCACACGCAACCTGTGTGACAATTCAACAGAATCTTTAGCCCCTTTTGTAGAGGATAAAGACAGACTACGAGCAGGATAGGGCATGATACTGCCTCTTGTTCAACACTGTTGTTATACGAGAGTCAGTCAGACGTCACATTATTCCATTTTATAATGAATCTACTTCGCTGAAACGGACATATTATGACCAAGTGTCAGATTGTGGGTAGGACAATACTCCTCTTAAGCAATACTTTAAAAGTCTTAAATTCCTTACTTAAATATCTTCGAGATGCCATAAATTAGTGAAATTACATAAACATCTTAAAGAATTACAACGGTGGTTAGTTCACCATTGCCAGAGAGGCGGACAGAGTAAGGGAGAAACCATCCTAAACAGCAAATTGTGAACCCTGTGTATGATGGCAGGTCCTTCTGACCTGACCCGTTCCACACACCAACCCCAATCTAATACCCTGCTGCCACCTGTGCTGTGGTGGTGTGGACTCACAGGCGCCGTGCAACTTCCCAGGTCACCTTAACGCTGACTCTAACGATAAGGTGGCCAGGGTTCTGGCAGGAGTTATGAGATGCAGCAGCAGCCTTAAGGGAAGAAGGATATGAGGGAACGAATTTGAGAGGCATGAGAAGTATATATATATATATTAACGCTACGTAAATCTGAGAAACTCCAAAGTGTTTTCTGTAAAAAGTGACGTCCTTTGAGAGGATCCCATCTTAGTATAACACTATATATCAGGCTTCTGGATCCTCTTTCGTGACTCATCCGATATACTTAACTGGTTCTGAATGAGGCAGTGTTGGGGCAGCTATGTATTTCGCCTTGTGCCATCTGCGACAGGACCTACCTGCCTCGCAGGAGGAACCACTATCGAGTGACCTCTTACCCCTCGGAAGATCCTGAGAGATACTTTATCGCTATCTACACACGGGCATTCGACACCCTAGCCCTCTAAACTAGTGCTTCGTACTCAGACCTGTCACCCCCACCACTCAGAACAAACACTCACCTCCTTGTGGTCTCTCCCGTCGGCGGTGATTCACCGTCAGGAGTCAGTCGTTGGACGACTGTCATCGGTTCATCTGAATCCCATCACGAGGTCTCTCCCGGGCCCTCCCAGGCACCCAAGACCCCCACACAAGTTATCGATAAGTAAACATCCCAGCCTCGTCTCGCCCTTCACCGCCGCTCACTATCGCATAATTTACAGCCACCGAACAGAATTTTTGCGGCATAGAATCATCAGTTTTATCAGCTCAACCGCGTCTCAACGTCCCCTCCCTCCCTCAACCCCGTCAGCTCCCCCGTCTGGTGGGTGAGTCATGGCCCCTCGGCCCGACAGGATCGGGAAGAGAGAGGGAGAGAGAGAGAGAGAGAGAGAGAGAGAGAGAGACAGTCGAGGGTCGGCCTGCGTCACCCCGGCCGGTGTTAGGGCGCCTCACATAGGGACGAAGGGGAGGCAGGAATGCTAACAGTAGGGTCTGTGTCGGGGCAGCGCGAGTGCCAGCCAGGGTCATATCCGTGTCAGGGTGCCAGGGACCAGTTGAGGAGCAGCTCAGGAGGACAGACGGCCCTCTGTTCAGTAATTATCCCACGCCGCCTCAACGAGCCGTTACCCCAGCCTTGATTCCTGAAACTGCCGGGGAGGGAATTCTTCTCCGGCTGGTGGTCGGGAGACAAGCGAGGCCCTTAGCCCAAGGATGAAAATTTATCTTGTGTTTGCTTTCTCAGTCATTTGACCAGATCATAACATCTCCTTCTCAACATCTTCGACATATCCTTTCACGGCGGAGATATTCCAAGTGTAATTAAATGATAACATGTTTACGGCTGTGAAACCATAACAGAAAAATGGGAGAGAAGGCCTTTGAGAGACAAGTTTAGAAAGAATAAGAAACTCACCGTCAGCACCACAAACAAGTAGATGAAATATGACTTTATCTATCCCGAGACGTCGTCCTTGGTGCCCACCTCCCAAGTGAGTCATTCTGCGCGTTGGTCTTCCACTTTAGCTCCGTACCTCCCAAACACCAGGAGGCCCACTATGCCCCACACCAGCCAATACTAGCCCACAGTCTTCTGTACCAGCCCATACTAGCCCACTGTCTTCTTACCGACCCATCCCTGTCCCCTTGAAAAGAGAAGCTTCGGAGGTGATCTAACACAAATATTACAACTTACCAAATGCACCCATATCCTTTTTGCAGGTAGCAAATCAACCCTTTGATTTCACCGGTAGCAACTGATATAGAGTCAAGGTAAGCGATGTTCTTCGACTGAGGTGCATTTTTATTTCTAAATACAATTGTTACATTACAGAGCAAGTCACCAACACGAGCAGCAGAGACTGACATTAAAAACGCGTTTAAAATAGACAATGACCACTGCACTTGAGGGAGACGAATGACGTTATATGCACTTCCGTAGTTGTATATTCCATAGTCATGTCTTCTCATGTCTTGCACTCACCCCAGACTAACCTCTGTCTTTATGATCTCGTCTACAATCACAAAAAACCTTGCAATAACCCTATTCGATCTTAATTTTTTATCCTAAAATCTTTATTTGTCTAAACCAATAATCTGTTGCTGTTCGCAATGCTTTCTGTTTCTTTGCATTCCTTTATAACCGTTTATCCCATATCGCTGTATCCTGTAACTGTTCAATGAAGTCAGTTGTGTTATGTACCACTTACCTGAACTTCACCCCAGCCCAATATGTCCTTGCAGCAACCTAAACAAGCCCACAACATCTAGTACAAGCCCACAGAAATCCTGTAGCAGCCTACCACAATATGGTGGGTTTAGAACGAGACAAGGAAATCACATTACTCATCGCTTTGACCTATACCAGCCAAGCAACACTCTTTGTCTTCCATACGAACTTATCAATGACATTTCTTATATTTGTAAGATCCTGTTACAGCCAAGTGTGACTCAGAACCGCCTCACGGCCCTTCTACTTTCTATGGTGTATAAGCACCACAACTCAATGCGTCCACCACTCCAGCCCAATGTATCCTGTATCAGGCCACCATGGTCCATTATATCTTGATTGTCCTTTATTTGATATCGTCAAGGAATACCACCAAGTTCTCTGTGAAGGGGAGGAGGGCAACCCGCCCTTCAAGACATTTACATATTCTCGCCTCCTGCAGTGTACCTTAAGCTCCTGCTGGTACCTGTGGTGAAAGGTATACCTGGTGTGTAACTGGTGAAGTCTTCGGGGGACTCGAAAAGTTTATTCTTAAGGGGAAAGGAACCCCATCCACAGTACAGTGAGGCAGATGCCTGCACTACGTTATAACCAGTTGTAAACTGGCTACTCAATGAAGAGGGATTAATCAACAATATTCTACATACATTGACTCTAGAGTTTAACACATTCATTAATATAATTTGAAAAATCTAACAGTCTGTGATAGCACTCTTAACTAGGGGTGAAGCAGGTCTCCTTTCGCATAATGACTGTATATATCTTTTACTCTCTTCTGTTTCAAAACCACACTCTCCCCTGTCCAATTCCTTTCTCTCTAACCACCTCATAAAGAAAAATATCTTTGGGACGTAAAGTAAAGGAAGGCAAGGTCTCACCCCGGTAGCTTTGTAATGGCAGCGTAAAGAAACTCCTAAATCTTTTGATAAAGTTGAACACTCGCGGCCGTTTTGGGGGTCAGTGAAGCGTGAGGTTTGCATTGCTTCTGCAAAGTCTCTTGTTTCTCTTATATGACTTTAGTAAGTTAGATGTTCAGACTGAATCTTGTGGAGCCCGAGTTCCTTTCGCCTGGCGATGGGGGGTGATGAAAGAGAGGTTGCTTTAAAGGAGCTACACTAAATCCGATCTTGTTCGCTGCCTCTTCGGATGAAGCTGTCGATAGGCTGCAATAGCTTAACGTTGGTTGTCAACATCTGCCAACGCGTATCCTTATGATGGGTCCATACGGCTGTGAGCACTTACCCGCCCACCAGCGCCATACGTGGAACATATCAAAAGCTTGAGAAGAGTGTGACTTCGTAAACAACGTAACTTCTAAGCTAATTAAATGAACAATGATTGTGTTATGACCCGTCGGAATTTAGTTCGACAAAGAACAAGAAAACAAAGCCGTCATAGACCAAGGCTTCTTGCTAGTAACTAGTTAGTGCAACTCTGAAACTATGACATCTATAAATATAGGCTAATAGAATTTTGACGTCCATTCGTACAATCTAATAATATCTGGTGTCCATTAGTATAATTTAAAGGAACCTTCAGTGCTTGTATACTCTGACGAAGTTTTGACGTCCACTAGTAATATCTAATGGAAATTTGACCTCCATTAGCATGATCTAATGGACTTTTCAAGTCTACTTGTATAACCTAATGAAGTGTTGACGACAGCTAGTATAATCTAATGGAATTCTGACGTTCAGTAATGACCGAAGTAGTATTCTTAATTTTCAGAAGCTCACTAGAGGATTACAGGACCCTCTGTACTTGTTGCATATACCTTGTCTCTGTAGGAAATGTGATGACTTATTAGATCAATTTGTCGTGCGGGAGTCCCCAAGGACTTCTAATCTGTAGGAGCCTTCCTTACGACCCCGAACATTCCTGTGAACAAGGACCCCACTGTTGAGGCTGAGGTCTGAGGAGGACGCTCTGACGCCATCAACCGTTGTTGTTGTTGTTGTTACTGTTGTTGTTGTTGTGGTGCTGGTGGTGGTGGCGGTTAAAGTGGCGATGACGGTGGTAGTACTGGTCTTGATGGTGGTGGTGATGGTAATGGTGATGGAGGTACTGTTGGGGTAGTGGTTATTACCAATGTGAACATACAGGAAGGGAGTTTTACACTCGTGGGGCCTCTGTCTCTCATCCCTGTTGTACTGTCATACAAGTTCCTTGGTAGTTTTATTCACTTGGTTCTTATTTAGCTTATTCCGCGAGTCCTCAACTCTGTTGCTAGAGAAATGCTTCCTCACATCCCTCCGTCCTCTTCCTCACGTCCCTACCTAAACTTTCTCTTGCTCAGCTTACAGCGTTACATTTCATAAGTCATTTGTACGATCATTGTTACACCTTGTCCAGGTCCCTTTGCAATATTTCACTGTCCCTGGTACTTTGCACTTGTTTCATAAGCTAATCATCATCAGCAAACATATTCAGGTATGGATCCACCCTATCTGGTAAACCCATTATGGAGACCAAGAACAGTCACGATACCAACGCTGAACCCTGGGGTACCTCACTTGTCACACTCGTCCAGCTCGAGAAGGATCCCCGACATGTGTTCTCTGTTCCCTCCCGGTTAGGGAGCTGTTAATCCATTTAAGCAGCCCTTCTCTGACCCCAGCTTGGATGTTTAGCTTAATCACTGGTCTTCTGTGAGGGACAGTATCAAAGGTCTTCAGGCAGTGCACTCCACCCACATATCCTCTTTTTTTCTTCATAGAATACTGCTTAATCGTTCACAGAAATCCGGCAGATTCGTCATGCACACGCCTATCCTTCTCAAATTCGAGTTGGTCGCTTCATAAATAGTTCATGCCAGACAAGAATTCCTCTAACTGTTGTCTGGTTATCTTATCGTGTATCTTCCACGTTGTACTTATTAGGGACACTGGCCTATAATTCAAGGCTACTTCTCTCTCGCCTCTTTTGAATTGTGGTACAGCGTTGGCTCTCTATCATTCCGTTGGGACATTTTCTTTCGTAGACGATGATTCTACAAAATATCACCATTGGTTTGACAAGTGTCTTCGCTCACCGTTTGAGAACAGCTGGAAGTCCGGGCTCTGTATGGGTCCGACTGCTTGCTTCGATTAATCTCACTGATTTCTAAGGCATCTTCCCCCCTTCCCTGACTGGTGGTAATGGGGCCCTCATGTCCTCGAGTAACAGCGAAACTCTGGAACTTCATATCCAACTCCTCACATTTGTCCTCATCTGTATCAATAACTTTCCCATCTGAGTTATTCATTCTAACAATTTGGTCCTTAACTGTTAAGTTGCCCCTTATGCATTCTCGGTGGTGATGGGGGTAATATCACGGTCGTGGTGTGAGTGTTGGAGATGGGGATGGTAATGGTGGTGATGGCAGCAGTGGTGGTGGCGGCGATGTAAGGGGTATTCGCGATGATTTATAATGGTGGTGATTCTGATGGTGATGGCATTGGCGGTGACATCGTCGGGATGTCATGACGATAGGGATGACGGTGTTGGTGATTAGGACAATGACAGTAATGGTGGTGTTGTCGATCTGACAACAGCGATGGACGAAAAAGATATTGTAGTGAAGGTTGGAAGTGCATAATCAATGGATAACAAAGTGTAAAGCCTATACACTGTAACTAATACAACAGAATACAGTAATTGGTCGTAATCATTAGTGAAAGGGGTTGTGGTTGTAGTAGTATTGAGTCAGGGTGTAGCAGGCATACTATAGTGTTTTTGGTGAGTTAGCTAGAGTGTCGTCGGCTCACCAGTACCATCACCAGCAGCGCCTGAAGCCACCCTGGTCACCAGTACCATGAAGAAGAAGGAGAGGTGTCGTTCCGATGGTAATAAAGGAAGTGAATCGTTGGCCTGATACAAATGGAGAAATACACTTGCAGTTCTGATAGAAATAAAGGATGAATTGTCGTCTTGATAGAAATGAAAGAAGAGAGGTATAGTCTAGACAGGGAATGAAGTTTTCGTATTCCTGTTCTCTTACATGAAAGGAGGATAAACACTAATATTTACTCTTCCACAGAGCAGTCGTCTTGCAGAGGTGTTGGGGAGGACAGAATCATCTACTGAACTAACATCTGAAGCAACATCAATTAGATTGCTGTCAAAGAAGGTGTTCAACCAACCACACTAGTTCACGCCTAGTCCTTGACCTCTGAATTTCGACCTCCCAAACAACTCGGAGTCACTCGTCTCATTCGTCTTGTCAATAGATGACCCCATGATACTAACCCCTGACCTGACTTAAAATACTTGTCGTATACCTGTCTCGTACCTTACCTTACCTTAGGTCTATATTGGACCTTTGTTAGACGTCAATTTTGGAGGATCGTCTCTCCCTCCATAATCTGGTCCAGGATAAATACGTATACTTCAGGTTTGCATAATGTTTTGGCGCCTCCAAAGTATGTAGTTTTCTCATGTAAATATTTTCTCCTTGTCATTATGTTGGTAGAGATACTACAACGTCGAAGACGTTTAGAGTTTAGGTGAAGAAGACTTAGTGAGGCAACAGCAGGACCTTAATGATAACAATGCTAACCAACTTTGGCAAACTGCGAATGTTGTTGCGACAGGCAAACAGGCAGGCAGGCAGGCAGGGGGTCGTGGTGTTGATTCTCAACACTAATAATGACTCATTATGACCTCATCTCTAATTCAACGTCCACTCCTTTGCTCGCCGGCAGTGACTTAAGGTCAAGAGGTCAGTTAAGAAAGGAATCTATCGTCCACCTCCAAGAAGTGCGTGATCTTTTTGGTAATTTCTCAATATACCTTAATTTTGTTCAGAAATCTTATGATGATGCTGAAAAACTATAACTTGTTTACTGATCATACACGTAGCAACACCATGGCTCTACTTGATATAATAAACATGTGGATGTGAAGACACAGTCTTCGTCTGAAAAATTTAGCAAAGGAGCCACTGTCTCTAAGAGGTGGCGACATGTGCCAACCTATCCTGTCTGTCAAGTCCTAACCTATCCTGTCTGTCATGCACCAACCTATCCATCCTGTCATGTCCTAACCTATCCTGTCTGTCATGCACCAACCTATCCATCCTGTCATGTCCCAACATATCCTGTCTGTCATGCACCAACCTATCCATCCTGTCATGTCCCAACCTATCCTGTCTGTCATGCACCAACCTATCCTGTCACGAGATTAATTCACTCCTGCTTTATTCGTGTAGCCATAATGGTTCCTGGCCAAATAACCTTCGTTAATCCCATAATCTTTTTTCTCACTGTAACTTACATTCTTTTTTTTCAGCCTGTAAATGTTAATTAATTAAACAGTCAGAATAATTTGCAAGTTCATGCAACAATTTTTTCAAAACTTCTAGCCTCACTGACTCTGTTGGGTACATCATTATGTGCACTGAGGCTTTTCAGACTGTTGGAGATTAGATCAGCTCTCATAAACAGGAAGGTCTCGAGGAAGGTCAGTCTCATTACCTCTAAGACAACTGATACAACTTTATAATCATAATAGTTAGGTTATGAGGAGTTTTAACTTATAGTATGGGTCAGTTTCCGAATATCTGCTGTGAAATCTTCCCTCGTTAAGGTGTGTGGTATTGGGTCCATACCAGAATGATCGTAGATTTGCATTACAACAGCAGTTGCAAACTGGCGTTACAGCAACAACAACAGAGGACGTCACAGGAGTAACAACAGTGGCAGCTGCACCACCTTACAGCAACATCAGCTTAGCTTATCCTCATTCCCCCAGCAACTACTATCCTAGCATCCTTCTATCCAGCAACCACAAGAGCATCCCAGCCCAGCAACCACAGGTACACCCCCCTCCCCAGCAACCACAAGCATTCTCCCCTCCCCAGCAAGCGCAAGAGCATCCCTCCACAGCAACCTCGGGCATACCCCCTTCCCCAGCAACCACAAGAGAACATCCCTTCCCCAGCAACCACCCTCCCTTCATAGCCCCGCAGCCACGTAGGACCATCCCGGAAGTCCCAACAACCCTAATTTATGACCGGAAGGACAGAGCCGCAACAAATTGTTCCAGTATGAGCCAAACGTCGCCTGCGGTGGCCACGGTTTGCGGCAGACCCAGTTTACTGCGGCTGCGGTAAAGATGGTAAGGAGAGGGGAAAGAGAGGGAGGGGTTGCTGTGGTTTGTTCAACATAAGGTATCAAGTTATACAACACCTGATAATTGGCAACACAAGGCAACACAGAGGAACACATGTGCATAACTTAGTAACACAAGGAATCCATACTTCTCTTTAGTCATTCTCTTCCGTTAGTTGTGGTCTTGCTTTCTCTTTCTCTCTCTGTTCTGCAGATATCATTTCGGCGTGACAGCAAACCAATTACACACTTCAGCAAACTTACACGATACATCACTTTTCTAAAACTGTCTTGTTTCCCCAGTTTAGCTTCTATGTTTAACGCCTTCTTTCCCATCTCCGTCCTTAACCACACCACATAAAAAGAGTGATATCTATGTCACCTGAGCACATGACGCCCGATAGTCATAATAGTACACAAATATGGCACCGGTTCGACTGTGTCTTGGATTTCATAAAAGACTGCCTTCAAGCGAACTCCCTGATGAAAGCATCGACACAAG
>JAUUDW010590012.1:0-11866 GCA_032361385.1 Panulirus guttatus | reverse complement strand
TATGAGTGTGTGTGTGTGTGTGTGTGTGTGTGTGTGTAGAAAAACATTAGTCTATATTTTTAAAAGATGAGTTACAGCATTTTCTGCAGACTGTTCACCGAACTCAGCGCCTCGGCCGGCCAACGGCGACACCAAGTGTCAGAAGTATGGCGGCTGTCAGGCCATCTGCTGGCGACGATACAGGTACCCCAACGGTAAACGGAGGCTGCGTCTCCAGTGTCAGGACGGACAGTGGGTCATCAGAGGCGGGGACTTTGACTCGCTCCCGGACTGCGAACGTGAGTATTGGGTCCATAAAGTGTTGGAAGAGTCCGAGGGAATATATAGGGAACCATATTGGGCAGAGAGGAGGGGAGCGGTGTGGATAGATGGAATGACACAGATGTGAGAGGAAAGGCTGACTGCAGAACTCACGGTAGGCCGTCCAAGGTGGAACACTCGGTAAGGACTGCAGCAGGGTGGTTACGTGGTTGAAAATTCCTGTGGTTGGATGTCAGATGAACGGAGTGTTAGACAATTAAGCTGTGGGAGGATATGGTTGGAGAGTGAACGGAAACGGAATAAATATATGTTTGGAAACTATATTGAGAGTTTACGATGAATGTACAGTGAACATGGGTATGGGTTGGGTGCACGACTGGGTGTGTGTAGTGTTGGTTATGACAGAACGCTCAGATGGCTGTGGGTTATCAGTTACACGTCTTGTTGGACACTCTCCCAGGGATGAAAAATTGGACTCTAATTTGGAAATATAGGACGATAAATGAATGGAACACATCCAGGAGTGTGGAGCTGGCTGGAAACTCTCCTGGCTGTCCGGAGTGGATAAATAGGTGGACACTCACTAAGAATAACTGGCTCGTACTTTGTTTATGGCTGGACTCTCATCTAGGGTGTGCGATGGAAACTTAATTGTAGATCACACTTAGTTAGGCGTCTATATACGATGCATAGTTAATGACAAACATATCTGTGGTATGATGTGACACCACAAGGTTGCCTGTCCTGTTTCTCCAGTTCCCCAGCAACATCCACCTACTTCCGCCCTGTTGACCAAGACCCCTGCTCTCTACCCAAATCCTATCCCAGCATACTAATCCACCCCTCTGTCCCAGCTTACTAACCCTCCCTCTGTCCCAGCTTACTCACCCTCTCCTCTGTCCCAGCTTACTTACCCGGCCCTTCGCCTCATTAACTAACCCTGGCCTCTGCCCACAGCCATCTGTCAACCGCCGTGCCAGAACAAAGGGATCTGCATAAGTCCGAACCAATGCCTGTGTCCGGACAGCTGGGAGGGCAACAAGTGCCAGGTACCCAAAACGCCCCTTCCAAGCTGCTCCAGCCAGCCTCCCACACCGCTCAACTCCAGGATATTCTGCAGCAGCCAGTGAGTACACGTACCTGCCCTGCGCTTACCTCTTGCACCCATAGTGAGTACACAGGCCTCCCCCACTCTCACCTCCTACCATCAGAGTACACACACATGCACTGCTCTCACCTCTTACTCAAATGAAATTTGATGTTTGATTATTCATCTGCCAGCAATGCTAAGATGTGAAACTCTTCCAATAACAGATCCAGAATTCTTATTCAGTTAGGAGGAGTCACCACAAGAGGAATGATCCTGCCAGGAGGTTCATATGTATTCCTCAGCCAGGCTGAGGCAATGGAAACTACTCCTCACTCAGGTCGATATGATTAATCATAATGAATTATGTTCCGTGATTATCATCATCAAGGGAAAAACATTCTTTACAGAGATGGTGTTATCTCACAAATTGTTTTGCTGACTAACCTAATCCTATATGTGCAATACAGTCCGAGTGTTGGAACTGATAAGTTGAGCAGCTTTTAAGGCACACTACGTTAGTCTTAAGTTCAAATGAACATTATGAGAATTTCATAAGTATGTACTATTTTGATCCTGATCATACGTAAGTAATAATCTGTAAGAACACTTTAGGAATTACATTTATTCATGCGATACTTTCACCATGCATGTAAATAGTGTGTTGCTATATTGATATGTTTATTATCTGTAACAGAAAAAGCGTTTTAAATGATAAGGCAAAACAAAGTGTATTTTTAAGATTTAATGAAATTTCCATAGAGAGCACACTAATTGATTAAAATAGCTTCAGTGATTGAGTTAATTTCTGTTCTTTTTTTCTGTTCCATATGCTCTTGTGTTTTTTTCAGTCATTTTTACTTAGATCAGGGCCTGTGTGCTAATTGTCCTTATGCAAAATATGACCCTTCCTGATACACCTTTTTCATCAGTTATTTCACACCTTACCAGAAACAACAAGGGGTCATTTTAGGGAATCTTTATATCTTTATTGATTAACATAATCCTAGTAACCACTATTCTTGTCTCATTGCCTTTTGGCTTCATGTTACGTAACAAGAGCAAAGAAATTGTACAGTTCATGATTAATGTCATACCACTTTTTTATCTGTTCTTAGTGCCACTTCAGTAATTCCTGAAACTGAAAACATGTATGAAAAAAAAATGGCATTTTTTCCTAATCCTAAACCCACTTCCAATTGTCACAGGTGCCTCCTTTAGGCAGCTGATGAGACATTTTAGCTGCTGCCTCTTTTAGTATGTCCATATCCATCAACCTTCCCTTTTTGTTCTTGTTGATTATCTGATTGTCCATTAACCTCCACTGACTCCCAGTTTCACTCACCCATTTCTGCTTATGGATTCAGCTTTTCTTGAACCAATTATTCTCAAGTCACCATTCCTCTTCCAGGACACATCTAAACATGCTTTTCCCTATGTTCGTATATGGCAGACACATAATGCCCTACAGTTATACTCAAATTGCCTCATCAATTCCCCAAGCACCAAGATTCGATCCCTTCCATCAAAACTGCCAAAGCGCTTGGTCAGCTCCTCCACATTTTTTTTTTTTTCTTTACCCACACCTGGAGAATACATCCTGACAGCCCACCACCTTTCATAGTCTCATTTAACTCTAACCCACACCCACTTCCTTACTTTTTTAATACATTCTCACAGCTCATTCCTCATCACAAGAGCTTTCCCTTTTTCATACATGTTATCTCATTAACGCAGATCCACTCTGAACTGTAACATCAAGTTTCCCTCTTCAGGTATAGTACTTGTTTTTCTTTTTTTTTTTTATCCTGAACTAGTTTTGCCAGAATTTTTTTATTCTAAATTAGTATTGCAAGAATTACATTTTAGTGCTCTTGATTAACATTGCCAAAAATGTTTTTTCATACACAAATACTTGCAATTGGTTTTGTAATGTGTACATCATTATATGTGGTGAAGTCAGTAATGCTCTGTTTATATTAATGTAAGCTCACACATTTTGAATTTTGAATTTAACTGAAGCCTTCTGCGACTCTCAAAGTAACTTATGGTATCTTGGCTCCACCAGAGACCCAAAGAGAAAGGCTCGGACAACTGTCCTCAAGCGAGTTGTCTTCAGGTATTAAAATATCATATTAAGCATTTCCGCAAAGTTTAAGCACTGATCACCAGTAAACCTTTTTTGTAGTTATAATATCTGATAAGACGTTGGCAACCACATCAGTATTCTTACCTATGAATGACAGCTCATTATTCAGCAAGTTGTTATTGGCCATTTGGTAACCATCAGTTAGTTAATGGAAGGAACTCTCTGTTAGAGACATTGGAGTACGGTTCAGAGAAGGCCATCTAATTAGTGGGCACTGCATCCCAGAGAGATTTCATCTGAAACTATGAACTAACAGGAAAGTGTTTAGGGTTGGCATTGGAGGACATTCTTAAGATCGTTTTTGAGACAGAATCCATAAGAAAAGATGGCAGTATTACGTAGGCAATGATCAGCACTCCTGCTGTGACAGGATTTACGTTCATTTTCTTTGTTTGAGCATCACTGTTTCAGATTGGGTTGGACATTGAGCTGTCATTCTTTGGTGTTTTTTGTAGGTTAGTGTATGTTTACACTTTCCTTTGTGGGAGATGTTTGCATGGTCGTCATTGCAGAACCTCAGTGTAATAGCAGTAGTAGGATATTCACAGCTCATTCTTAAGGTATGTTGGTAGTATGTGAAAAATGCCTTACAGGAATTATTTTGTGGTTTCATGATAGAAATTGTTCATTGTGTGCACTGACAAATAATCAAACGCACATTTTTTGGTATAAACTTTATACGTTAGCTTAAATGTACTATGTTTATTTTTAACGATAGAAGTTTTGGCATAAAGAAAAACTGTGGCGGTTTAATAGTAAGATATCAGGTATGTAAAGTTTCTCACTTGTGGATCTTTAGAGCTCTAGAGCCAGTTGAGCTTTAAAATGAGAACTGTTGTGGTGAAAACCATCTTACTCTTTAAATTGGGTGTAGCCACCAGGATTTCAACCTCTTCAACCTAATTATTATCTTTGAGATTGGCTAATACTCATTCTTAGAGACCCAACAACCATACAGCAACCACCCCTTTCTGTGAATACATTGGCACATTAGTGACAGTTGGCACATCGTAGCAACTGCTGCCCTTCTGCCAATTGCTCCCAGTTCCCTAGTGCAGAGACTTTTACTTCTTTTTTTGTCACCCAGTAATGTTTTCACCTCGCTACATCCACTTTTGGCCTTAAGAGATGTTGGATCTAATTTTTCTTTTTTGTTTGATGGTACAAATCATAACCAATCACATTTCAATTTTTGGGTTGTTAGGGCCCTGTAGTGCATTGTACTACATCTACTCAACTAAGCTAGTCAGATGTTCACAGGTTCATCATTCTGGTGCATTGACTTATACTACTTTGTTGAGTTTGCTTCAATATTTTTCCCCATTTTTTTCTTTTTTTCTGAAGTAATTTTCAGACAGTTTGAATTTAGTGAGTGTTTTAGATAGGCTTTTGGGGTTCATCAATATAGCCTCCATGGACCTTTGATGTAACTAGGTTTTGTAGTTACATTTTTGTTTGTTCTATGGAAAATAATGAAAAAGAGTGTAGCATATATATTTCATGATGTGTAATTAATGAGATGATTAGTTGTGTAAGTATTATGCATAGGGATTTTTGAGCTGATAGTTCCACAAGGCATGTTCTGAATCATATGCTAAGAGGGTGACCTCTTCTAAGCTTGTTTGCTTCAGTTACCAAGTCTGGGGTGTCTGCTTGACATGTGCTTCTGTCAACATCATTACATAACCATGTGTCATCAGCTGGGAAGTGAAGACACACCCCAAGGTTCGAGCCCTCACAATTCATAATGGGTTTGTTCCTTAAGGGAACTCACTGGAGCTGTGGCTCTATACACTGTACAGAACTTAAACTTGCATTGTTATGCAAGCGTTAATTGAATCATGGATAAGTTACTGCAGAGCAGAATTTCAACAGATCCTTATTCATGTACAGTTCTTAGAACTTTAACTTTTGCTGTTGGCCAAGTTCAACAGTTCCTTGGATAAGATATAAAGGAATCCTAATTTTCGCATAGATTCAACAGTAGTTAAGGTTTATGTTGTATTTGTAACCAAAGAAAAAAAACTTAGTGTTTATTAGCTAGGCTATAGTGCAACCTTGGTCAGGAAGCTGTAGTTTCTCTTCTCAGTTGAAAATTGAAAATAACCTTTTCTCCTTTTTGACACTTTGGACAGAACCCTTGGTACTTACGAGGAGCCATGGGGTTGTAAACTGTATGAAATGTTGGCACATTAGATATTTAAAGTTTTCCAATATTAATTAAGAGGGATTTTTGCGCATTGCTTCTAAAGTAATGGTTGAGATGTCCTTTAAAGCTTGTATCATTGAGTGCAGGTAGCATTATTGATGAACAGTAGGCTTCTTTGTCTTGGTTTTGGCAGTTTAATAAGCATGACATTCTGTGTTTACAGTGCTTGTATTGATACATCCTGTTATGATCTTTCAGTTATACTGCACTAACTTTAAAAATGGAGATCTTTTTGATGTCTGGTTTTCCTTAGTTTAAATGTTGCCTTAGATTAAATATTTTAGGTTTCATACACACCAATTTGTCATGAAATTGTATTCTGCTTTCCAACTCTTATGTGAGATTTGACTTCTCACCTTACATGGAGGAGGATATGTTTTCTCCTGGCCAAGCTTGTTGTGTGGCAGACTGTATGGAGCCTGTTATGATTGATATCCATCATTCCAGTTATATTTCACTTGATAACACTTTTCAAAATTCTTTGCTCTTAAAAGAGATGTTCTGGGTGTCAGAGGGGCTTAACAGCCCACATGTCACTGGGTATGCTGTTCAAACAGTTTCTTTTATCACAGTTCTCCTTTTGAAGAACAGTGCTGATCTTGTGAATCTTGCTCACTTTCAGCAAGAGAAAAGGTGAGGGATAGTCTTTCTTTTAGAGGAGAGGCATGTTATTGATTTGGAAACTTGGTAGTAGGTAGTCTAGGTCTTTATGAAATACACTGCAGTTATATCAAGGTTTTCCCCTTCATAAACCTTCAAATACAAGCAGGTGTTTCAGTGGTTAGCACCTCAAGTTGTCTTTTATTGAAAGAAAAGGAGCCCATGTATTCTAACATAGAGTTGCTTTAGAGCATATTGGGATGTGTATACTTAAGCATGTTAATAGTGTAGTTGGTAACAGTTGTGATTCTAATCTACTGACCTGTTTTCAGTCCCAGAATGAGCAAATGGTTTTAATCCACCTTTGCTGTTCATGTTCCTATTTTGTCAGATGAACAGGTGCCAACTCCTGCTTGAGTATAGTACTGCAGTTATGATGGACTAAGCCAGTTGACAGCCTGAAATTTGAGTTATATTAGAAGTGTCCTTCCACTGGGATGCTGAGAGGACTCCAGCTTACAGTGGCATTGGACTAGACTTCAAAATCTATATGTTATTGATGTTATGTCCCAGTTTTTGGATACGAGTTCTTGGGAGTAGATCAATAGGTTTCCAGCTTGAATATTTTCATGCTCTTCTGGGTTATGACCATCTTAATAGTCTTTTAAAAATCCTGATGCTCATTCCCCCTGATTGCTAAATGGAGGAATACTGAGATACTGTTCAGTATCTTAATATAGGTCTTGCATGGGTCTTTTACAAGAAGAGAAGCATCTGCTTAATTACAAGTGTAAATTAGATATCAGTCCAAAGGGAGCTTGGTCTCTGCATTGGGAGAATTTCATATGTAAACAAGCACCCAAAGACATGAGATACATGCTGTAGCATTTTGTGAATGATGACTTATAACTCTCTAAAGAAGTCACTTAAGCTTTAGAAGATAAGAATGTGCTTTTTTTTATCCTGTCAGACCAGCTTTTCCCCTTTGAAACTTTTTAGTTTACAGTTATTTGAAGACTCAATTAAATCATTGTGATGTTAGAGCCCTCTGAATGTGTGAATATATGTTATATAACTTATGATGGCTTTTAGAAATGATACATTTCATATAGCTGTGGAGTAACTAAAGAGCTCATATTTAGGCAAAGAAAGGTTTGACAACTTTTTTTTATTCAATAGTGTTTGATATGAATGCCCTTTTTTTTTTAGCATATTTTATGATAGATGCCTTCAGTTCAAAACACTTATCTTGGAAATGGTTAATAATAGGGCAAATTATATTTTTTTATCTGTACACTTTTCTTTAGTGGATTCTCACCTTATGCATACACTAATAATCATCTGTATATTCAGATAAGTAAAGGGGAAAATGGGTGGTAGAGATAAAAGTACTGCCAAGCACAGATGCTAGTTATCACTTGCTCAAAACTTTCAGATTGTACTTAATGAATTACATGGTAAATATTATTTGTATATATTTTTCTAATGAGTTTTCTGTACTAGTTTCCTACGAATGCATGATCTGATTATCAATTACAGATTCAGAAAAGTACAAGGGAAAATAGACAGTAGAGATAGAAATAATATGCAACGCATATATGCTAGCAGTTGCCTTTAGTTCAAAGCACTTAGTTTAAGCTCTGTGAAAGATATGCTAAATTGTATCTTTCAGATATTTTCCCTACACAGTTCTATTAAGTACATTGCTGTTTAATGCTTATACTCTAAAACAGAAGAGAAAATGGGTAGTAGCTTGGAGAGTTAGAGAGCCTCTCCTCAGTGAAACAAGCTTTTAGAAGGCACCATCAAACTTCACTGTTTGTGAAGCTGCCAGATTTGAGTACATCTGTCTGGCTGGTCTCACAAATTTAAGCTTTGCTCATGACTCTTTGAAAATAATGGGGGTAATTCAGGTATTTGCAATTCATGAATATCAAATTATGTAAATGAAAAATAATTGAAACACCAGTTTAGTGATTGAAAAAGATGCAGAAAATAGAAATGACACAGCACTGATTTTCCCATTGTGGGACTCTTACCCATACTTGACAGCAGTTGGTGCCTTTAAACTGGCATTACAAACAATTCCTATTATTAATCTTTTTCTATTTAACCTGAAAATTATAAGCTGGCGGGAATGGTGCTATGGGTCAAGTTATTGTCTGGAACAGCCAAGATTAATCAAGAAACTAAATTTGTTTGGCTTTTATATTAATTTCTGTGCTGCACTGAGAAAAAAAATATGTGACAATCATTAAGAATAGCTTATAAAGCTATTCTAAAAGCACCATCTGCCAGCAAATGCGGATGCCAATCCCACATAAAGAAAAATACTTCTTTACTCTAAATTGGTTGATCAACAAGAAAAATATTAAAAAACTTATGTCACTGAGAACTTTTTTCAGCCCATTGAAGGTTTTAACAGATGCATTTGTCTATGAAAGGTTCTGCCATTCTTTGGAAAGTCCAATTTATTAGACATAAAACCACTGTTGTCGATTGCTTGATGAACAGAGGTTTATGCCATTCTTTGTCGCTTTCTGAAATGCCTGATTACAATCTTATCTTGGCAGTGTTCAAGAATTTTGTTTTCCTCTGTGATTTGCCCTGCAAGCATGAGATATATTTTAAAGATATTGGGGTTAGGACCTTCTTATCACCATTCTCTCTTGTGGGGACCAGTGGTTTTCACCCCCCTTTGCTATCCTTCCAGCTAGGTTGTGACTGCTTAATCATTTTGGTCCCATCTTCATTCAATCTGATGCTGCCACAGAGACAATGGACTAAACCATGGTGAAGTTACACTGCAGTAGAAAAGTTACTATTAGTGAATTTGTATCATTGTCCGTGGACTAGAGGAGTACAGTCACATTAAATCACTGAAAAGTACTTTTCATTTCAAAGGATTCCATTATTTCTTTTCCACTGATTGTAGCACAGTATCATTTTCAGTGGACTAGAGGAATACAGGTCCTAAATTGTTGTGATGTGTGTGCATTTATGTGTAGGGTACTTGAGTAGTAAGTGCTCAGTGTTTTCTTTGTAGTAGTTGCATCATGGGCATGAAGGGTCTTAGGAGAGAGATGTTGAATTTTGATGATGGATAATGTCCAGAGCATAAACAGATAACTGAGACTCCAGTTTGTCTGGGGAGTGTAGTTTCAATCAGGTTTATGTCTGGTTGAAGTTTGAAACTGACCCAGGAGGTTGGTTGTTCTGTTCTTCTTGGGTTATTTCAGTGTGTGTTTTGTCTGTGTTATACCTGTTAGGGTTTTGGGATCTGTGAGTAGATGTTCCTGGAGTGTAAAGTAGGATTAAGCTTTTTATTTCTACTTTGGGGTTGGTGGTTAGTTATAAAGTGGTTTGGGTTGGAAGGGTATAGTGGTGTTGCATAGAATTGGGTGCTGAGCATGTTACAATGAGTTGGTATTGGAAGGACCTTTGTTTCATTTTGAATGTGTTAAGTGGCTAGGCAGCCAAGATTTTTCCTAGTCCACTATTTGTATGGATTGCAGCCTTATCATATTTGCTTTTGAGAGGGTAGATGACCACACAGACTCTTGAAGCTTGTTTCCTGCTAGAAGATGGACCATATTGAGGCCTACTTTCACTTTGTCCCATCCTCAATATTTTACATTTGTTTGGGTTGAATATCATCAAGTGTGTGTCAGACCAACTTTGAAGTCTATGTAAGTTTCCCTGTAAGTTGATGCCATGCTCCTCACTTTTCACTGTCAGACCAACTTTGAAGTCTATTTAAGTTTCCCTGTAAGTTGATGCCATGCTCCTCACTTTTCACTTCTTGTGTGACTTTTGCATTATAAGCAAATATATTCACGTGGGAGTCCATACCTTCAGGCAAGTCATTGATCCTAGAACAATACCCTGCGGCACTCCACTGGTCTTGCCAACGCATTAAGATAAAGTTCCTCTTTCATACATTCTTTGTTCCCTTCCACTAAGATAATCTGTTCATTGAAAGAATGTCCCCTTGATTTCTACATGGTGATCCAGCTTCTTAATCAGCTTCTCATGCAGTACTGTCATATGCTTAATGGCTACTCATATACAAAAAATTGACCCAGCCTTCCCCTATGTCTAAGACAGAGCTCATTCTGTCTGAGAAATCTAAGATGTTTGTTACACATGACCTTTCCCTAAAACTACGTTGTCTATCAGGTAATTCCTCCCTTAGAGAAAGTCACCTATATACTTTTTTAATAATCTTTTACAGAATCTTATAGATTACGCTCTTCAGTCATACAAGGTTTGTAGTTTAGTGCCTGTTTTTTTAATAGATAGGTATGACATTTGCCTTTTTACATTCCCTTGGCACTCTTCCTCTCTGTAGTGACATCTTACAATATTTCAAAAGAAGCTTATCTAGGGTATCTGAACATATTTTCGGTACATGTGAAATTCCATTTGCATTATGTGCCTTGTTTAGGTTAAGACCTCTCTAAAACCTCCTCCCCACTCTGTCTCAGTGATGTTGGGGCTGAATTATCTTCTCCCTGATGTTGGGGCTAAATTATCTTCCAATGTGAAATAACTTTTGAACTTGTCATTTAGTTCCTCACATTCATTTCCTCACATATCTGTACATCATCTTCAGCTGTTCTTCCCTCTGAATTCCTAAGCCCAATTAGCTGTTCTTAACAAACAACTGACTCATGATGAATTTATGGGAAAGTTTCAAATTTTTTCCTGCTTTGTCCACAATGTTCTTTTCAAAGTTTATTCATTCCTCCTTTTTTTACTGGTGTACTCATTCTTTGCTTTTTACACCTTGCAAATTCTTGCTGGATGTAGAGTCATCTATATCTTCCCAACTGGACATCTTGAAGCTCCTTTGCTTTTTGACACCTTTTATTAAACCATTCTTTCATCTCTTTTACCATTCCCTTGGTATTTAAGGTTAGAGGTACCCATGTTCCTACTCTTTCATTGTCAATTTCATGGAACTTCTCACTTCATTTCCCAGTTGGTGTTACCATAGAAATTCTTGAGGTGTGTGTGGTTTCCATAATTATACTGCCTCATTATGTATTACGCCAGCTCTGCTCTTTTTATGTTTTTATTAATGCAAAGTCAAACTTAACAATTACAGTGTTTGGAGAAAACATTGTCTGTCCCCCATATGTTTTCAGAGGCAATACATGTCTAAGGTTTATTGTGGGTACAAGCATATGATGCTATTAGGGCAAAATCATTATGCACCTGATCACTGAGACTAGTGTTTCTAACTGTATGAGGGAAGGATGTTCTCTCTCCCTCTTCCAGGCTGCTACTTCATTTCGGAAATTTTTCTTCTGGGCATTGTATTTCTTCCACCTGCACTTCAAGATGGTTGGCTCCTACCTTCCTATTGAGAAGAAAGCTTGAATTTTCACCAGGAAGCAAGAAAATGTGGGTACACATTAGATTTCTAGGTGCACTAGGCACTCAGAATGCACACTCAGGCAACTTCAGCCTGCAGCACTTGATTGTGCTAGACTACCATGGTGTAGTGGTTAGTGTTCCTGACTGTAATGCATACACTGGTTGCCCAGGGTCGAGC
>JAUUDW010589901.1:0-11866 GCA_032361385.1 Panulirus guttatus | reverse complement strand
GGTTTCGGTGCATTACACATGACAGCTAGAGACTGAGTGTGAGCGAATGTGGCCTTTTTCGTCTGTTTCCTGGCGTTACCTCACTGATGCAGGGGGTGGCGATGCTATTTCCTGTGGGGCGGGGCGGCGTCAGGAATGGAGGGAGGCAAACAAGTATGAATATGTACATGTTGTATATGTGTATTTGCATGTGTATGTATATGTATGTATATATGTGTATGTTGTTATGTATATGCATGTATTGTGCATATATATGCATGTATGTATATATGTGTGTATGTGAGTGGATGGGCCTTTCTTCGTCTGTTTCCTGGCGCTACCTCGCTAACGCAGGAAACAGCGATCAAGTATAATTAATAAATAGATAAATAAATAATTAACAGTAATATGAGATAAACCTTGATGAATTATCTACAAGTGAAAATTACTGTAGGTGTATTTCTAGTAAAAAAAAACAATAACTAGACTTACTAACAGAGGAAATAGTAATCAAGTATGAAAAAAAAATACTAATTTCTTACTTTCATCAAGATTAACACATATCTTCTTGATGAGAAGAGGACAGTGGTGCAGCAGTAGTGAGGGGCAATGCATACACAATACAAATTCAAATTACATAAATCTTGAAATACAACAAATTACCATAATTTAAACTACATACTACAGGTATCTCATACACTGCGATTCCTTCTATTTCTTATAAGTTGAATTCCTACATTTTCTACATTATAACACTAGACATTAATTCTGAGGTTGTTAAAAAGCAGGATCTTAAAAATCAAAGTTCCTATAGCTAACATGTAACATAATACTCTCCTGAATGTACACTGAAACTCAAAGGATTCCATGCTCATGCAACATGAACCCAAATGTAATGAACTTATCTCTAGATAAAATGCTATGGCTGCCAAACAGAAGGAAGCTTATGCAGTGTTCTGGATCTTTACTTTCCAGTTAAATATATAAAAATCACAACCCTATATGAATGTGTTAATCATTATAGAAACTATTAACATGAGGTTTATGACATCTTGGAGGAAAACTATAACATCAAATCTTAGTGATTATGTTGTGAAAATAACATTATATTGGAAATGGAATAAGCAGTGATATCATATATAACTTACATGAAATAAATTAAATAGTCTAAAAACAAGAACATGGAAACCAAATTGGAGATGGAAGAAGGATTGAAAAAGATCTTGAGCAATCAGAGCCTGAACATGCAGGAGGATGAAAAACATGCATGGGATAGAGTGAACTGGAAGGATGTGGTATACAGGGATCAACATGCTGTCAATGGACTGAACCAGGGAATGTGAAGCACCAAGGGTAAACCATGGAAAGGTCTATTGGACATGGTTGTGGATAGGAAGTAGTGGTTTCAGTACATTACACACGATGGCTAGAAAATGTCTGTTCCTGGTACTACCTTGCTAATGCAGGAAATGGCGATCATGTATAAAAATAAGTAAAGAAAAAAAATTTATCTTGTAACTTAACACAGCTCTTTTACAGTCAAAGAAAACAATATACTCACCAGAATTTGATACAGCCAACGTAAGATATTCTCCAGAAATATTCGAGTATAAACCCATAAGGAATCCTCGAGGATTCGTTGTTGTAAATCCAACACGAATCTTCTCAGCAATTGTGGATTTATATGTACCTGGGATTTCATACTTGACCATTGTGTCTGTCAACATCTTGATGCCAATTTCTGTCAAGCAGTTAAATAAGAGGAATGAACCTTGAAAAATATAATTAAACACATTATATCAAGAAAGTGCAAGTTAAATAATGACAAAAAAAGTCTTCAAAATTGATAAACAAAAATTATTTTCTGATTCTATCACTTCCACAGTATAATTTTATATGTATTAGTGAAGTTAACATCTTTCACATCAAACCTTACAAATTAGAAAAGCAACAAACTTACCATCAGCACAGATGGGACCCTTAAAGGCAGTCCATCGGCAATCACAGTCATATGAGGAGTATCCTTCGTGACAAGTACCATTATTAAGGCAAGGATTAGATTGGCATTTCCCAGTACACCCTGCCTGGACTCCATACATTCCAGCCTCTGCTCTTCCTCTTAGATCTTGAAGCTCTCCATTTAGGAGCAATGCTCGGATACACCCAACAAAACCATCAAGATTATCCACAGTAGCTCCTATTTATAAGTGAAACAAAGAAAAGAATATAGTTTAATCTGAAAGAACTGTGACTGCTAGAAGAGGTTCTTGAGAACATATGGGTACTTACTTTCCTGAACATCCAAACAGTGCAAGAAAAAACCTAATAATTGTATTAAACAAGTGACAAACTGAAAAAGTATTGATACAGAACATGACAAACTGAAAAAGTATTAATATAGAAAATTATCTATAAATATCAAGAAATCTCTGAACTTCATCCTTACCTGGGGTTATGCCGAATCCCTTTCTGATGCTTCAGCTTCAAAGAAGTCTGCACTTAATTACCATACAAAATATACCTCTACACATGTGCTTTTCCTATGAATTTTTTATTTTCAGTTTGTGCTATTGCAATTTCCAGTTAAAGCTAATCTTCTGAGTTATCTTCCATACATCTGTGTGAGCAAATTACAGCTATATCTATCTATCTATCTATATCTCTAATGCTCATTCCCTATTGGAACTCACATCAAAGGGGTTGCAACAGCAACAGTCTCTGCTTATCCCTGTCCTTACATACCTCCTCACAAATAAAGGAACACCTTTCATATCAAACAGTTCCTTCAAATTGCATCTACAGTACTGTTCTCCTTCATCGTAACCTATAACTTAACCATGACGTAAACTGATTAACTCAATCTTTAACAATCAGCATAAAAGTGGGGAAGTTAAGGGACTGTTCTCTCTTAACTGCTAGCTCTATGGCCATATCTAAAATGCAGTCCTTTCCTCTAACAACATTCATCCTTCAGCCCATCTTAATGGTCTATCACTCATTGTCAAAACTCTGCTTTACTACCCAAACATAGCAGCTCCTCACTTTATATTTCAACTCCTCCATCTGAGTTCTACATTCATCTAATTTTTGTTGCTTTCCAACTTCTATGTAAGTTCAATTAAACAAACCTCCTTTAAGAATTATGATTTTTCATGTGGTACAAGCAAGTGATAATAATTTCACTTTGAGTCTTGCTAACTACCAAGTAATAGTCTTCATTAAGTTTCTCTTTCAAGATACTTCAAGCTAAGGAAATGGTCTCTATACCTTACAAATGAGGTCGTTTATATTTTCAGCACTGCAAATGTTTTATAACTTAAAAATCATTTTACTTCTACAAAAAATGAGAAGAAAATGCACAATGCAAACAACTTACCCACAACAAAATCAGATTCTAGATGTAAGGCCCGTACTGGTCCAGCTGGTTCTTTCAACTCAGCTTTCTGTGCACCATCAACAATCATCCGTGCTTCTTTACGGTTCCGCTCCACAACCACAGTGTGCCATTCATCATCATTGAGCATGTATGCTGTCTCTACACTAACACTCATTGGACCAGACCCAGCCTGATATTGGAACTGGAGCTGCATGCCACCTAGATGAGAATTATGAAAATGAATTTCTGAAAAATACATTAATATGTCTAATCATTAATGTCCACTAAAACCATAGTTAACAAATAACTACAAAGTTCTTGAACTCACATCTAAAATGTATATGAGCGTACCACTTGAGAACTTTTTCTCCTAGTTTAAGCATAGGGGGAAATCACTATATCTGGAGCAAATCTACACTCATGATAAACTCAAGAGGATCTTACAGGTTACCCTCCTGCATGTTCAAGTAACCTCGGAACTCGTCATCACACGGGGCATGGCCGTGGCTGGAGGCGCTCGGCAAGAGGAGCAGCAGGTTAAGATACTGAGACTCCATGCATTTTTGCCTGCCTACGGTTTGGGGCTGGAGATGCTTGGTAAGCAAAATTTATTCTAACGTGCATTTCATTCTCTTCATTTACATGGAGAACTGAATCAAAAGCTGCAGCAAAAGCACTATCTATAAAGTCAAATACACTTTTATAGAGCATGCTGATATGAATTTGGTGAAAGACTCACATCCAAAAAACACAGTCAGGGTTACTGTACCTTCAAGAATGTCCATCTTTGCCCTAACAAACACTGACCTCTCCTTCCACACACTCCCTAATGCATCCAAGACCTCAGCCACATCTCCCACCCTATGATTCACTACAGCCTCCACAGTGTCATCTGCTGTAAAGTCCACTCCAGATATCTAAAGCACTCCACTCCATCTAGGTCTATCCTAATCAGACTTGTTCTCAAATCATCCTTTCTCATCCCCCCCCTCTACTACATTTCAATACCTAACATATGTTAATATTCACTCTCCACTTCCTCTCTGCACACACTCTTTCATAATCTGTCACCAGCTTCTGAGGTTTACCTCGAGCTTGCCACCAGCCACCATCTGTGAGTAGCAACAAGTTGACCTCCCACGCCCTACAACTCCCAGTAAGCTACAGATCTATCCCCTGCTCTAAGTTCACTGCATTCACCTCCCTCATCACATCTTCCATAAACACACTAAATGACCAAGATGACATCATGCACCCTTCACGCAGATGCATATTCACAGAGAACAACTCACCCTCCTTGCTTCCTAATCACACACATGCCTTACTCTCCTAGCAAAAACATGAAAGTAATTTTAAGAAACTCGTGGAAAATACTGCAAATAAGTAAAACAAAAGCCTTATAATAGAAAATTCCAAAATGAAAGTACAACAATTCACTGATTACAAAAAGAATATCTATATCATCTCAGTAAGATGCAAACATGGCTCAATGAAAAAATGAGTGAAGCAGATTTAGAGCATTTAACTTTCTGAGCAGAGTTTAATAAAAAAAAACAGAGTTGCAATATATGTAAATGATAATCTTAAAGCAAAATGCTAAAGGTAATATATCATAATACATGTAATCTACCTGCTATGAATATCCCAGCCATTATAGTTATTATTGTTATCATCATCATAACTATCGCAATCATTAATTTTTTCATACCTGTTTGCCATTAACCAAGTTAGCAAGGAAGTTCCAGGAACAAATGGAAAAAAGGCCTCATTTGCTCATATCCATTCTCTAGTGATCATGAGTAACGCATTGAAACCACAGCCCACTGTCCACAACCAGGTATCACAGGCCTTTCTGTGGTTTCCCCCCACCTGCCTTATATGCTATGGTTCAGTCTATTGACAGCACATCCCTCCCAGTACATCACATAGCTCCATTTCACTCTCCCACACATACTTTTCACCCTCCTGCATGTTCAGGCCCTAAAGACTCAATGTGTTATTCACTCCACCTTTCCATCTCCAATTCGGTCTCCCCCCCTTCTCCTTGTCCCCTGCACTTCTGACACATACAAACTTTGACAATCTCCCCTCACTCATTCTCTCCATATGTCCAAACCATTTCAGCACATCCTCTTCAACTCTCTCAACCATACTCTTCTTATTACCACTCTTCTCTCTTACCGTATTGTTACTTAGTCAAACCTCCTCACACCACATACTGTCCTCAAATGTTTCATTTCCAACACATTCACTCCTCTACTATACATTCTCATCTAAAGGCCATGCCTCATATCCATACAACACATCAGGATTACTAAACCATAAAACATACCCATCCTTGCCCTCCTCGACATGTCATGTATGAGTATACGATGACTTGATAACTTAACTTTGTGCTATGAATAACTTAGGATAAGGTATAGGCTTAGCTATTTTGATATATAGAGCAACAACAAACACACAGCACCTTTACAATGAAACATAGATCCTCCCAATACAATCCCAACTTAACATTCTTGGTACTCAATTCTATGCAACAGTACAAGATTCCTCCCTTCTATACCACTCTATAACTAACTACCAACCCCTAAGTAGTAATAAAAAGCTTACCCCTGCCTCACACCTCAGTAACCTCTACTCACAGATCCTCCACCCCTGACAAATATAACAGTGACAAAACAGATACACAACAAACTAAATCAAACAATGACCTTCCAATTCAGTCTTAAACTCCAACCCTCCAGACATAAACATATCACAAATCACACTCTCTAGACAAAAACATCACACTCTCTCATATATCCTCTAGACATAAATCACCACTACAACAGCTACAACGCTACAAACACCATTTCAACATATCCCAAGACACTTCATGATCACAATGCAAGTACCATAAAGAAGACACCATGTACTTACTACTGCTCATTGCTTTGCATTCTCCCTACATAAACAAACACAGCATCACAACACTTTATGACCTATGGTCCCAACGAGGGGATATGGCCAGACAGAAGGGACTCCTGGGGCAGGAAGTAAGTAAGTAAGTAGTGGCAATGTTGTTTCCTGTGGGGCAGGGTGGTGCCACGAATGGATGGAGGCAAGCAGGTGTGAATATGTACATGTGTATTTGCATGTGTATGTATATATATGTATATGTTGGTATGCATATGTATGTATTGTGCATGTGTGTGCATGGATGTATATATGTGTGTATATGAGTGGATGTGTCTTTCTTCGTCTGTGGGAAACAGCGATCAAGTACAATAAATAAATAAATATTTTCTTACACTTTAATACCACTTACCACATAGCAAGCTGTACCAGGAACAGAAGAAAGGCTATATCCACTCACTTTCATTCTCTAGCAATCATGAGTAATGAACCGAAACCACAGCTCCCTATCCACAAAGTGAGCAGATGTGGCCTTTCTTCGTCTGTTCCTGACGCTACCTCACTACCTCTATTTATGCTTTTTATACTAACCATGTCTTCATTCAATTTATTCCATTCATCTACCACTCATAGTATAAAAGTACTTTTCATGCCATTCCCAAGATTCTTGTTTAACTTTATATTACATCCTCTGATCATTCTATCTCTACATGACTCAAAAAATTTTTCACTGTCTATGCCAACAACCTGTTGCTACAAGTCTGGGTTTTCTTGATTTGGAAACCATATTATAAAACGAATCCACAAAAGAAAATTTCCCATGAAAAGCTTTTAGATTTCTCACTGAACTAAAGATTCTTTGATACTGCACTTGTAACAAATTATCCTTATTCCTGAAGAAATTTCAATCTACTTATTAAGAAATAAACACTATCCAGCTTACCTACAATGGAGACCTTGATATAATCCGTAGGTCCCCGAGCATTCACAAGACATCCATCACGAGATGTGGTTTTGAATTCAAAATAAATATCTCCTGAATGGCCCAAGTCAAATCTAGGAAGGCTGATGGTGGCATCAGCTATGCGGAATGTTACTACGTTGTCAAATATATCTGTTGGTAAATTTTCAATAAATAATACACAACAAGTTTAGTATTCATATAATAGTTCCATAATCAAAATAATCTTCAAAAAATAATTCTCACTTTATGCAGATCATGAAATAAAACTGTGCTTCATACAATACATAATGATACTAACTGTCACCCTCACAGATGAGGGGCCCAAGAGTGTAGCGGGCCTTTTTGCCATCCAGGGGACTACCAGTGTCACCAATGCGTAACTGACGGACAGGGAGGTGCTCCTTCACTGATAATTCACCACTATCAGACAGCCATGATTCCAAACCTAGGAAAAAGTCAGCCACATATTAGAATATCCTGGAAAGAGCTGATAAGAACTGCATGATATCAATAATATGACTGTCCTAACAGACAAGGGAGAATGAAAACTATTCATATATCTCCACTGTGTAACAAAAGCTGACAATTAGAGTAGGAATACTTCTTTTGTCTTTTCTACATCTTTCTATCTTATACTAATGCTTTCTGAAAGCAGGAGCAGGAAAAGGTAGCAAGGGTGGATTTTTTTCAATGAACCAGTTAAATGTTTCTGACAGTAAGCTACTATGGTAGAAAAGACAAGGAGGTATATGAAATTATTTATATTTATGTTTTTTTCACATCTGATCATCATTTCCTACATTAATGAGGTAGTGCCAGGAACAGACAAAGAAAGGCAGCATTTATTCATTCATATCCATTTTCTAGCTGTCATGTGCAATGCATGCAAACCACAGCCCCCTTTCTACAACCATGCTACACAAACCCCTCCATGATTTTCCAATGCTGCTTCACACATCCGGTTCAGTTCACTGGCAACACACTGACCCCAGTACACAAAATCATTCTAACTTATCCTTTGCACACCTTTTACCTTCTGCATGTTCAGGACCCAATCACTCACAATCTTTTTCATTTCATCCTTCCATCTCCACTTTAGTTTCCCCGTTCTCCCTGTTCCCTCCAGTTCTATCACATATATCCTCTTTGAAAACCTTTCCTTGCTCATTCTCTCCATATCTATCTATCTATCAACCACACTCATTTTATTACCACAAATCTCTCTTACCCTTTCATTACTCACTCATTCACACCACCTCAGACCACATACTGTCCTCAAACCACATCACTCCAGTTCATACCAACCCATGCATACATCACACCATCCTGAGTGTTCAGGTCCCAAGCACCCAAAACCTTTTTCACTCCATATTTCCAACTCCAATTTGATCTCCCCATCTCCTTGTTCCCTTCACTTCTGATATATACAATGTGCTCACTTTGTCAACCACTCCTCACTCATCCTCTCCATATATTGAAACCATTTCAGTACACCCTCTTCAGCTCTCTCAACCATACACTTATTACCAGGCCTCACATCCTTACAAAACTGAGAAATGCTCTTATTTTTCCTTACAGATAATGAATTCTCTTTCCACTCACTCATCAAATGTGCTATGGACCATACCCATTCCAAGGCTCACTTTAGCTCCCAGGGTTCATACATCAGATATTACAGTAATGGAAGGGAAACGGACCTCTGCTGCTGACTGTACATGAACCAAAATGCTCTTTGTACAAAATCATATCTTATAAATTATCTGAAAAGTATCAAGGAAGCTCAATTAGTAGCACCTTACAAGCATAAATCCTTACCTGCATCACAGTTACACCACTTGTCAGTTACACAAGTGCCCATTAGTCCACACTCACACTTGCGAGATCCCGGTAGTGATCCACCCCAATAGTCCATAGGTTGGTTATTTCGAGACACCCACCATGTATAAGGCTGTAACAAAAAGATCAAATTAGAAAGCATCTACAGGTTTGCATTTAGCAAATGTCTGGTAAAACAATCACCTGAACAAAAAGATGCTGAGCATATAATTTCAATTTCAGATATACACTATCCTTATCACATACAAAACTTTGTAAGCATTAACTTTGTGTTATCAACAATAAACTTAGTATGACCCAAAAGCAATTACTGAAATTTGTGCTTGGTTTTCTCTTCATTAGATCGGTTATTATATGATTAAACTAGGCATTTTGCAAAACCCACAACATGTCCACCTAAAAAGCTTTCTTAATCACCCATAAAAGTACACTCACATGGGATGACTTTCCATTCCCTATATATTTCTCTGTAGCAGAAAATACATTATGGAAACTCATGCCCTGCTACCAGGCAAGCCTCAACTGAAAAAAAATACCAACAAAAGTTTTAAAAAGTATGAAAAAGTCCCTGAAAGAAACTACCAACAAAACCTTTAATAACTAAAAGGAAAGTCTACTAATGGTTGCACAACTGGTCCCACTTTTCAACCACTGCCATTAATACCCTGGAGCTGATACTAGCACTACATCTACCTCACTCAAGTTGTTTATAATGACTAATACTTACTTCTTGACTGAGTGACTATTCTTAAAGCCACTGAAGAGTCATCATGGTCTCCCATAATTAAAATAAAAATATTACTACAAAAATAACAAATACAACACTGACAAAACAAATATGTGTACAATGAAATGATACAACAAGCACTAACAACTGCCCTTTCAACTAAGTCTTAAACACCATCCAAAAGACATACACTTATATGAAACCAAACTCCCCAGACATGAGTTACAATTCTCCAATATGGTGCGAATCATAAAAGATCCACACCTGCACCAACCCATCACCCGCATATGAAATACTTCTGACCTAATCCACTGACATATTTTCTCCAAAAGAACACACATGCTGTTACCAGACTGAGTCATGGCAAGCTAAAGGGTCATGGTGAACCACAGGACTTGGCTGTGGATAGCACTCTTGTTTTGGTAAATTAAACAAGGCAGATAAAGAGTGAATTTGTGCAACTGTGGTTATTGTTCAATTGTTTCTTATACAACCATGCTATAGTGGGAAAGCATGTAAGGCATAAAGACATGAAGAAAAAACTTTAAATTCATGTCATGATGAGAAAGAAAAGTACTTTCTATGACTCGTGAGGCCCATTGTTATCAGTACTCATGTAATTTACATAAATTTTTACCACAAAAAGCCAGAAATAAACATGTGATAAACCTTGACTAACCCTAATCCAATGTTAATAGCCAATGAAACACACAACATTCACTAAAAAAAAGTAATGGATTTAATATTGACACGAGGAATCACTAACGAGGAAAAATATATAAAAAATAGAAATACACATACAGCAAGTAAGAACATCAGCATCCTCCATAGCACACGTTAATTCATGGAGCGAGCACACTTATTCCCAAACATATCTAATCTTGATTGCAGAGCTAACAATCCTCACAGACAATGACCTTCTGTGGACTGATGGCTGATAATGGTAATCAAGTGAAGATTTGTGATGTAACAGGTGGTTGTATTAGGGGATGGTATGGTGTGTAAATACAGCACTGCTTCTATGTACAATTTTCATAATCTGGAAGTTTTGTTACATTTTTTGTGTGCAGTAAATGTGACTGTGGCATTATACATCATAAGTTCTCCTACCTTGCCTAATTCACCCTGAAAATTTGTCAGACAGGAGAAAGAGAGGAAAACTAGAAATTTGTTTATAAAAGGCACATTCAAAACAATGCCAGAGTAATTACAGGAGTCCCTCCCAGACTTATTTCCTATTTTCTACTCTGTTTGCAAGTTAAGATCTAAAAGCAACATAATAAGGCTTCTTATTATACTGATAAATAATGCAATACATACCTTGTGCATTCTGTGTCCATACCCTGTATGTATGAACCCACACATATTTTAAGTTAATTCATACCTGGAAATCCTGGTCCTCAGGAGAAGGGGAATTAAAAAGCTTTGCCTTCAAACATTGGAAGTGGATGCGCTGCCGACATTTGGTTGAACGATTGACCATGATCTCAATATGCTCCATGCCAGCATCATAGATTATGTTCTGAACGTATGATCCTCTTCTCTCAAAGCCATCCACAGTGGTCATCTTCTCATGTTTATGGCTCAAGATGGAGTGGACTTTATGATCACCTAAGAAAATGGCAAAGCATTAGCACAGGAACAAGCAAAACCTAAATGCATTATCATGGAATGGCAATAAGGCAGAGCTGCAATTGCAGTGTGTTATCATCTTTAAGACAACCTACCCAGGTGAGAATAACTAGTTCTAGTTCTGAGACCTCAGCATTCCAAATTATGCACCAGTATGCAGATTCAAGTTCTGAGGAACAACACCCCCTTAATTCAGTGTAGGGGACTAAAACTAAATTGTTTATAAAAGTGTTCTAATTCAATCTATCATGTGCTCAGCCAACACCCTCCAGCATGTTCAGGCCCTGATCACTCAAAATCTTTTCCACTCCATATATATGTGAGTGAGGAAAGGCTGACAGAAGTGTCAGATGTGGAGGAAACAACGAGAACAGGTGTGCAGAGTTGCTAATTGGCTCAAAGCTGCACTGCATCATTTTTTCATTAGCTGAGTTCACAGCCATGAGAAAAGAAGAAA
>JAUUDW010589790.1:0-11866 GCA_032361385.1 Panulirus guttatus | reverse complement strand
CATAAGAGACAGTAATTTACCCAAGGAAAGTCAGAAAAGAAGTTACGTAAGTTATTCCAGTCAGCTTTGTTCAGGTGACAGTATTTACGCTTAGAAGGAGCTGATGGAGGGGGAGGTGCCATTAGAATAGATACATTCATGAAAGTGTGATCAGATGAGCCAATTGGGGATGAGACTGTGTATTTACAGCAGGATGGAGCAGAGATGAAAAACAAATCCAGAATATTATGAGAGTGGTCTCAGCGGTTAGGATTGTGGGTAGGGTGGGAGATGATTTGCTCTGAATCTTTGAGAATGGAGAACATGAGGGCTTCAATCCCTCCACCATCAGTATGGGATGAATTCAACCATTCACTATGGTGAACGTTGAAATCCCCAAGGTAGAGGATCTCAGCTTACGGGTGAGAGGATTTTACAGTCTCATAGCAAGAGTTTACATAGTTGAAGAAGGATATAAAATTTGTAGAATTAGGAGAGCAATAGGCAAAATAGAAGAAAAGTGTGGAAGTAGTGAAACAGACCTTGAGCCACAGAACATCAAAGTTTGGAGACTCAGGGTCCTTGAGGCATGCAACAGGTGTGTTTATGTTGGAATAAGCACAAACACCACCTTTGAACCAGAATCATGAATGAAGATTATAGTTAGATATGAAAAAGGGACTAGTGAGAACATCATTAACCAACTGTGTCTCAGAGAGAAATAAGATATTAGGAGAGGTATTAGGCAGATGGTGTTCAACTGAGGAGAGGTTACTAGACCCTGAATGTTGGTATTGTGAATAGAAAAAGAGGAAGGTTTGACAGAAAGGGAAAGGTCATGGGAGGGGCTGGTACTACTAATGCCAGAGCCCTCCCTCTTATTGGCAGTAGAGTCAGGCTGAAACCCGGAGATTCTTAGCACCCCATGATGCCTGGGACTAGGGGACATAATAGATTGGACGGACTCTGTCTTGGTGATACTTAGAAGTATTTGAGTGGACAGGAATTGGCAGAAGTACTTATGTAAAAAAAAGTAGTAATAATAATCAAGGTGTTTGGTGTTTGTAAGAAGATGGTTGGATTAGCCCGGCAGTCCCGTTTAGATGAGATAGAAAGCAAGACCAGCAATCCTGACATGGAGAGTGTAAGACTGTTCCGGGCACCACTTTAACTCTCCTCAGTCAGGGTGGTGTACCACCCTGGGTGGCTGTTGTCAACAACCTACTACCTAATACATCAGTATTAAGTAATACTGTTCATTGCAAATAATATTCACTAAACAGGCTGGTTTTCTTGTCACCTCATAATCCATTTTCATTTTCACCCATATTAGTCTGAAGCTTATTTCCTTAAACTCTTTCACTGATGAATGATGGTATCATGTAGGATGATGGAGCTTTGGGGCATAGGTGATATTGGGTTGTTAGGGTCTTCAGCAAGGAATGGCAGAGTCACTTTCTCCATTTTTTCAGTTGAATTACTTCTTAAATATATGTATCCATACTTGCCTCTCATACTTGATTGCCAATACCCACATTAGCAAGGAAGCACCAGGAACAGACGAAGAAAGGCCGCATCTGCTCACATCCATTCTCTAGCAGTCATATGGAATGCACTGAAACCACTGCTCCCTATCCACAACCCACAGACCTTTCCGCGGTTTACCCCGAATACCTCACATGCCCTGATTCAGTCTATTGACAGCACATTGACCCCTGCATACCACATCATTCCAGTTCACTCTCTCCCATGCTTACCTTTCACCCTCCTGCATGATCAGGCCCCAGTCACTTAAAATCTTTTTCATTCCATCCTTCTGTCTCCAATTTGGTCTCCCTGTTCTCTTTGATTCTTCCACTTCTGAAACATGAATACCTTTTGTCAACCTTTCCTCTCTTATTCTCTCTCTATGTCCAAACCACCAAACCATTAGAGCACACCATCTTCAGCTCTATCACCCACATTCCTTTTATTACCACACCTATCTCTTACCTTTTCATTACCAACCACACTACATAATGTCCTGAAACATTTCATATTCAATACACCCACCATCCTCCTCACAGTCTTATATATAAGCCCATATTTGGCATCCATATGATAATGTTGGGATCGCTATAACCTCTAACATACCCATATCTGCCATCTTGCTTTCCACACATGCTTCAGTGCTCCCAAAACCTTCTCCACCTCACCCACCATATGACACACTACCGCTTCCTTGGTTCCATTCACTGCCATGTCCACTTCCAGGTATCTAGAACACTTTTACATCTTCTAATCTTTCACCATTCAAACTCACACCCCAACTAACCTGTCCCTCAACTTTGCTAAACCTAATAACCTTGCTTTTATTCATATTTACCTGTTATGTAAACATAACACACTCTACTCATTTCAAAGATACAGCATATAGCTTCTTTCAGTTTCTTACTATGGTGTAAATTCTGTTCTCCACCATAATCAGTTCCACTAAGACTCTGCATGGAGATGCTTAAAGCAGTCTATGAAGACAGGATATGCTTTCATTAATAATACCTCATAACCTACCTGTGCCATATTAAATTTTCATAGAGAAACTTTGGGAGGTAGAAGTCCTTTTCAAGGTATCACATTGTCAAAAAAATTAGAAGTGCTTCCTAGTGGTTACTTGATTCCTACAGCAGCAGGTCTACCTCAAAAATCAGTGTAATGCACCTCTTGCAGCAGGATCTGTATGGTTCATGTCTATAAACAAAAATAAGAAAACTGTCCTCTCTATGGAAAACAAGTTATCCTTGTGAATTCAGTAAACATCAAGGAAATATATTCTTAGGGCTCATGGAAAATTGTGGCAAGATCTAGGAATTTGCAAGTTTACTTGGAGTTTGTATGATCACATGGCAAGGATACATAAGTCAGCCATTTACTAAAGATGGTACATAATTAATTAAGAAAATATGAGAGGATCTGAAATGGTACAAGTTTAGGCTCAGATGATGTGGAGACAGTTTAAGAATGCATTATTAGAGGCTGCCAAGGGGGCATGTAGCATTGTATGTATAGGCTTTGGAAAGATACAGCATGGTGTACTGAAGATTTCAGAAATTTGATGTAGGATGAAGGTGGAGACTGGAAGCAGAAACTGAAACAGAAAAATGGAACAATTGACCGGACAAAGTGTGTAGAAAACAGAATCCAGAAGAGAAAAGTTTAAAGGAACTGTATATGGTCCTAAATGGTGTAGTGGTTGGCATTTATGGGCTGCCCACGTTTGACCATATAGGTTTGAATCCTGGTTGCAGCAGTTGGTTGTCATTCACCCATAGAGATTGGTTGACAAAATGGGTACCTGGCTTAGGCTACCTTGCTGATGCAGAGGACAGCAATCGAGTGTGGAAGAAAAGAAAATTTTCTTTTCCTTCATGCATTTGTGCGGTTTCCTATGGGGTGGATGGGATGTGAGCGAAGGGTGGTGAATCAGAGCTGTAGGTCTTTAAAACTCCCATTTATTAACAACATAGACAGAGACTGAAGTGGGGGTGCCGGGCCGTGAGCGGCACCCGCCAACTCCCAGCCAGTACTGAGACAATAGACGACGTGCGCGTGTAGTGCGCATGCGTGGTATTTTGAATTCCAGCCAGCAGTCTTACAATGTGGCACCGAGACTTTATATCTACACACCTCCTTTCCCCTCTACATTCGTAGCGCAGTCTTGAGCGGAACATTGACTCTGTCAAGTGAGTCAAGGTGAACGACGAGGGGCATTGGGAGGGTTGAGTGATGGCTCTCTTTCCTGGCCAGAGCAAGGGGCACAGGGACTTGGCGGAGAGGGGTCATCACTCGTATGAAACACTAGGTGTAGATGTAGTGGACGAGGCGACGATGTGTTGACCCTGAGATGCAGCGGGGCAGAGCTCCTGTAGGGTCCTATCTTCGAGGATGGGTCCTGTTGCCTAGTCATCGGTAGAAGTGGCTGTGCTGGCGACAATGCACCCGACGTGACAGTCGAGGTGATGCAGTCTTCCCCATCTGGTTTGGCTGGTCAGGGAGTGATGCTGGGTTGAGGGGTGCCAGGACAGGTGGTGAAGTCAGAGCTGCCTGGACGTTCTTGACTGCTTACTCATGGTGGGGGGTCCAGATGAAGGAGCGTTTGGGACTCATGAGCGGGCGTAGTGGCTGTGCTGCTGCTGAGATGGCTAGAGTGAAGTCAGTGACAGGTGTGGGGTACTCGTTATCTGAGATGGCACCCACAAGATGGCAGCCGGTGTGTGACTTGGTAGATGAGTGACCTGTATCAGAGTGACTTGTAGCAGAGTGATGCGTAGCAGAATGACGCGTAGCAGAGTGACTCGTATCAGAGTGACGTGTAGCAGAGTAACCCATATGAGAGTGACTAGTAGCAGCGACACGTAGCAGAATGCCTTGTAGCAGAGTGACGGGTAGTAGAGTGACGCATAGCAGAGTGATCCGTATCAGAGTGACTCGTAGCAGTGACACTAGCAGAATGACTTGTAACAGAGTGATGCGTAGCAGAGTGACCCGTATCAGAGTGACACTTAGCAGAGTGACCCGTATCAGAGTGACTCATAGCAGAGTGACACGTAGCAGAGTGACCCGTATCAGAGTGACTCGTAGCAGAGTGACGCGTAGCAGAGTGATGCGTTGCAGAGTGGCCCGTATCAGAGTGACTCGTAGCAGAGGAACGCATAGCAGAGTGACCCGTATCAGAGTGACGCGTAGCAGTGATGCGTAGGAGAGTGGCTCGTATCAGAGTGACGCATAGCAGAGTGACACGTAGCAGAGTGACCTGTATCAGAGTGACTCGTAGCAGTGACACGTAGCAGAATGACGCGTAGCAGTGACGCGTCGCAGAGTGACTCATAGCAGAGTGATGCGTAGCAGAATGACTTGTATCAGAGTAACTCGTAGCAGAGTGACACGTAGCAGAGTGACCCATATCAGAGTGACTCGTAACAGTGACGCGTGGCAGAGTGACTCGTAGCAGTGATGCGTAGCAGAGTGGCTCGTATCAGAGTGATTCATAGTAGAGTGACCCGTATCAGAGTGACTCGTAGCAGTGACACGTAGCAGAATAAGTCGTAGCAGTGACGCGTAGTAGAATGACACATTGCAGAGTGACTCGTAGCAGTGACGTGTCGCAAAGTGACCCATATCAGAGTGACTCGTAGCAGAGTGACCTGTATCAGAGTAACTAGTAGCGGAGTGACGCGTAGCAGAGTGACTCTTATCAGAGTGGCTCGTAGCAGTGACGCGTGGCAGAGTGACTTGTAGCAGAGTGACGCGTAGCAAAGTGACCTGTAGCAGAGTGACGTGTCGTGAGTGATGCCGTGTATGCATAAACAGGTGGTGAACGTCCAGGGAGATGCAAGTCCTCAGGTGGATAAGCTGGGCAGAGTCAGCCGGACGAACATGGCGGCTGGCGTCTACGGGGGACGTGCTCAGAGCCTCTGAGCCACGCCAAATTTTGAACAGGTTCGCGGCTTGCAACACCACACTGCACTGTAACTGTATAACGCACTGACACTATAACACTGCACTGCACGAACACTGTAGCACTTCTGGAGACACTGTAATGAGCTGGAAACACTGTAGCGAGTGTCCTGGGTCACCAAGAAATCCAGCGGAGCAGAGAGGTAACGCCATGTAATGGTGAACTCCTGCTTGGATTTCGTAACAATGAGCACGGCTTGTTGGAGTCTCTGTCTAGGGAGATCCTACTCACTGCGCCATGGATGGGATGTGAGCGAAGGGTGGTGAATCAAAGCTGTAGGTCTTTAAAACTCCCATTTATTAACAATATAGACACAGACTGAAGTGGGGAGGTGCCTGGCCGCACCAGGCCGTGAGCGGCACCCACCAACTCTCAGAGTCTCAGCCGGTACTGAGACAATAGACGCCGCGCGCGTGTAGTGCACATGCGTAGTATTTTGAATTCCAGCCAGCAGTTTTACAATGTAGCACTGATATTTAATATCTACGCATGGGGCAGGGTCGCGTCGGAAATGGATGAAGGCGAGCAAGTATGAATATGTACGTGTATATGTATGTATGTATATATATATATGTATATGTATACAAATGTGCATATATGTATATATAAATATATATGTATATATGTGAGTGGATGTGTCTTTCTTCTTTTGTTTCTTGGCACTACCTCGCTGACGCGGCAAAGAGCGATGATGTATGATAAAAGAAATATATAGATAAATAGATAGATAGATTGATAGATAAATATATGTTTCATTGAATATGATTGATTATTCCGCATTTATCACTTTATTGCTAATGTTCTCAACTTGTCAAACAATTCTCTTATACTGCTAAGGTAGATTAGCAGTAAGCTGGCCAAAGTTCATAGCAAGGGTAGAACCAAACTCAAATGGAAACTAGTAGTGTAATTCTTCTTAGGTGCACAGTAACAGTGTTGTGTTACTATGTCATATTCTCAAGTATAAGGACAGTACCCTGTGGTCTAGGTATAAGTACGAAATGAAAGATCAGAGGAAAAATTATTGACCAATGAGGGATGAATACATTAGGCTGCTACTTTCTTGTCTGACCACTGACAGTTGGCCTCCCCTAGGTCAGCTGGGCTTGCCGCTGCATGATGTCACTAGTTCTCATCTTTTTATCACTGGGGCAGGTCAGGCATTGAGCTCTTGATAAAACAAAAATATCGTCAGGTTCGTACTAGAGGATTTCTTAATTTAGAGGTCGTGAGTTTCTGAAGATGTAAATGGTCGGATGAAGTGTCCAATATAGATATTCCTTTTTCCAACATCTCGCTTATAAGGGCACTCTTATGGCAGGATCTTAGGGGTGTCTTCAGGCTCCCAATCTGTGAATGACATGAAAGAAGTTGGGATTATTTAGTGGTGGTCATGCTTGTATATGACAAATGGAGTGTACAGTCCTCATGAGGCATTGGAATTTGTATAAGACATGATTCCTGTAGAAAGTTGGTGATCTTGATGCTGGATTGTTTTTAAACAAGATGTGATGTTTTCTTGCTTTGGTAATAGAAAATGAAATCTATTTTCTGGTTGATATTCAAAGGCCATAGGTTTCTTTTGATTATGCCAATAATCATGTTATCCAAATTTTTTGAAGTAAACATAAAGGCCTTGTAGTGAAGGTGGATGGGGTCAGGAGGCACTGTCTGACTTAGGGGTGTCTGGTTCAGTGGTTGTCTTGTTGAGTTGTTCCCTTGGTACCATCTCTCCAGGTTCTTGTGAAAAAAGGTGCAGATTTCTCTGTCTGAATATCCGTTATTAACCAGTAGTTCTTGATTTGTAGAAGATCACAACGAGCAGTGAGATAGGGCTCTTCAGTGAGATAGGCATTCATGGTGAAGTCCTTATACCTCTGGTAGCAGTCACTCTTGCCATTCAGACAGTGTCTAGAAATTGTGAATTTAATGAAATATCCAGGAAAGGGAGGACTCCATCGTTGCTGTTTTCGATCATGAAGTTGAGGCCTGCCTTCTCCCTAAGCCTCCTCCTTAAGTACTGCAGCTCCTCTATATCTCGAACTCAAACAAAGATACTGTCTACCTGTCGACAGTACATTTGGAGCTTTTTGATTTCTTCAAAAACCGTCTCATCCACAGTACCCATGTAAAAGTTAGTGAAGAGCACTCCCGGTGGGAAACCCATGGTGACACCGTCTGTCTGGAGGTACGTCCGTCTGTGGAGACACACAAATGGGGCTTCCTTGTCATGTTGCTGGAGGAGGGTTTTGGGGGCCAACTCTGGATATCCAGTGTGGGAGTGTCATTTCTCTACACCTGATTCAGGATATAGTCGATAGTCTGGTCCATTGTTGTGTTTGTGAAAAGGGGCTCTGTATCTAGGAAGGCAATCATTCTTTCTGCTGTAGAGGTCGAAATCAGTCCAAGAAGTTGATAGCAGAAAACAGACTATAGTTGCTAGGAACAAAGGGCATCAGAATCAGAAGGTCATTCAGCCTCCTCGCCAGCTTATAGCTCAGTGTGGGAATCTGGCTGATTATAGGCCTAAGAGGGTTATTATGTTTGTGGGTTTTTACATTCCTATGTGCATATCCCAAGACCATAATCTCCAGACCGCCTTGCAAATGTTAACTCCACCATTTTCTGCATTTACTGCATCCATGGCCTGTTCACTGTCTTCTTAAAGTTCTTGATTTTTTTTTGTGATCCTCCAGAACTTCATTACATTGTTTAGGATATTGTCCACCATCTCTGTGTTCTCCTCATTGGGGATGAGCACATAGGCAGCCACTTTATTTGCTTGTTTGACAGTATTTCGGCTATCCTCTTGTAGCCGTTTAGCTGCTTCAAAGTATCAATTTTAAGGATGGTACTATGGTGTGAGCTCCTTTTTTTGGAGGACAGAGTAATGAGTTTGGCCTGGAGGGTTGGGGTTGAGATGACCTTCTCTTTCTGAAACTGACAGACATTGTCAAGGAAGATCTCGACTTCTTGAGTTTTCTGGATTTGGTTTGGGCATACTATGACAGTTAAGCCCAAGGTTCAATACGTCCTCCTGGTCTTGGGTCATGGCGATGTCCTTGAGGTTCACATACCCCTTGGAAGGTTGAATGAATTTCAGGTTGCCACCGTTGATAGCAGTTCAGGTTGCCACCGTTGATAGCAGTTCACTTCCTACAGTTCGTACTCTCTTTAGTGGTGTGGTGGGACCGCCTAAGCTCATCCAGAGCAGTATCAGTGGTTCCTCTGGTGTCTGTGGGGATGTCACATTGTTCCCATTTTTCAGTGGCTTGTTGGAGCTGTTGTTTAAGCTCAGGAATTGTCTTTTTCTTTTTCTCAGTCTGGTTCCTGACCAAATTTCTCCGGTACTCCAGAGTACAGTTCACATTGTTGACTGCCCAGTCATGAAGGCAGATAGTTGTGTGTCTAGGCAGGAGATCTTCTTTCAAATATGTTTCATTGAATATGACTGCTAATCCACCATTTATCGTTTTTTTGCAGATGTTCTCAACTTGGCTAATGATTCTCATACACTTCTCAGGTATAATATCAGTAATGTCTGGCCAAAGTTCATTGGGGTAGAACCAGACTCAAATAGAAACCAGTAGTGTAAATCTTTGTAGGTATACAGTAACTCATCATTTCATGATTTGTGTCATATTCTCAAGTGTAAAGACAGTATGGTATGGTCTAGGTATATGTGCAAAATCAAAGACCAAATGAAAATATATTGACCAATGAGGGATGAATGTGTTAGGTTGCTACTCTCTTGTCTGACCTGACCGCGTCAGGTCAGCCGATATGCCCCTTTATGAAGTCACCAGTTCTTGTCTTGCCATAGCTGGGACAGTTCAGGTGTTGAGCACTTGGTAAAACAAGATCATCAGACTGCAGGTTCGTCCTCGGGGATCTCTCATAAATGTAGAGGGTGTCTAGGGTCGGATGAAGTGTCCAGTGTAGATGTTCTTTTCTCCAACATCTGCCTCGTGAGTGTGATGTGGCAGGATCTCAGTTGTGTCTTTGGGCTCCCTTCTGTAAATGACACAAAAGACAACGGAGCATATTAGTGATAGTCATGCTTGTATTCAGTGAACAGGGCATGCATTCCTCATGTGGTCATTGGCATTCATTATTGGCATGACTCTTCTGGAAAGTTGGTGGTCTTAATGCCAGTTTGCTTTTAAGCGAGAGGTGTAATTTTTTTGCTTTTGTAATAGATAATGAAATCTATTTTCTGGTCATTGTTGGTAGGCCATAGGTTTCTTTTCATTGTGCCATTGATTACATGTTCATCCAACTTGTATGAAATTTAACAGACTGTTAGTATTTAACAAAGTGTTAAATGTGTTTGATAGAGTGGCAGATGTAGGATGTTTGGGTCGGGATGGTTTGTGAAGCGAGAGAGTCATGGAGAGTGGTTGGTGAAGAGAGATTTGGTGAAAGCCTTGCGCAAGGTGAAATGTGGCAAGGTGGGTGGAGAGGACGGTATTGCAGTTGAATTTATTAAGTAAGGGGGGTGACTGTGTTGTTAGTTGGTTGGTAAGGATTTTCATTATATGTGTGGATCATGGTGAGGTACCTTAGGATTGGCAGAATGTATGTATAGTGCCATTGTATAAAGGCAAGGAGGATAAAGATGAGTCTTCAAACTACAGAGGTTAAGTTGGCTGAGTATACCTGGTAAGTAGTATAGGATGGTGCTGATTAAGAGGTTAAGGCCAGACCGCCTCACCTGGATCTTGAGTCTGTGTAGTTTGTGTATCTATGTGGTAAAGGATGTGTGGATCCAGTGTTTGCTTTAAAGAATGTGTGAGAAATACTTAGAAAGACAGATGGATTTATATGTGGCATTTGTGGATCTGGAGAAAGCATATGATATGGTCAATATAGATGCTTTGTGGAAGGCCTTAAGAATATTTGATGTGTGAAGTGAGCTGTTAGAAGCAGTGAGAAGTTTTTATCAAGGGTTTGAGGTGCATGAATGAGTCAAAAGAAAGGAGAGTGAATGGTTCCCAGTCAAGGTCAGTTTGTGACAGGGATGTTTGATGACAGCAAAGGTTTCTAGAAATGCTTTTGGTTTAGTTGGGTAGAGAAATGGTCTAACATGAAAGTCAGGCATAGGTCATTTTGTAGCTTAATTTTTCATTTTATGAAGATACTCGTATGCATATGTATGTTACACATGTGGAGTTTATTGGTCATCTCTACAAGTCGAGTCAACTGGCTCTTTTACACTGAAACTGATTAGACAAGTAATCGAAGAGCTGGTTGGTCTGTGTATAGCAGGGTGAGTTCCCATGGTAGGATTGAAATAAGTGCTGCATTGTCAAGGCAGAGTGTATTGTTTATGAATGATGGAAGTAAACTTAGCTGGTAGTTTAAAGAGAGTTGTTTGCTTTGATAGGTAATTCTTCATCATATTTTATGGGATGTCTTTGCTGCTATACTCTGTTACAAGTTTAAGGTTTGTATTTTACTTTTGTGTTGTCTACTTCTAAAAAGAAGTCTCTTGTACTTCAGAAAAATTTTCTCATATGCCTTAATGTATTTCCAGCAAATATCTACTTTTCTGCATTAACAGTACTGATTTTCCATACTGTGGTTTTTATCCCTAACATTGAATTATACTGAGATAGTCAGTTCATTGCCATTAATAGAATCTATAAGGAACAGTGAAAAGTGATTAGAATTGTTTCTTCATTTATGTAGAAAAAGATTATTCTGGACTAGTGCCCAAAATTAGTATTTAAACAAAGGTTTGATGAAATCATGATTACGTGTAATAATATGGTTTGCAACTGTTAATGTTTGTTTTCTTCTGATATTGAGAATAATTGAAGAACTGGTAGGGAAAACTCTTCATTTGATTTGGTAGATCTATCTTCAGATTAATGATATTTCTTTTGAATGAAAACTTATTTCCTTACAGGGAACAGACACTGTTGCTGCATTGTCCCTTCTAAGAAAGTACTACCATTCACCTATGGCAGGTTTCTCCATCCCAGCTTCTGAACATTCCACAGTCACTGCTTGGGGGCGGGACGGAGAGACAAGTGCATTTCGCACCTTATTGGAAGCCTTTCCTGATGGTGTGAAGTAGACCACAACCACTGTTATGTGTATATTGAAGTTTTTAGATTTTTCTGTTTAAAAAATTATCATGTTTGGCTTTCTTGTCTAGATGTTAGAATTTCAAGTAGGCATTTTATATAACTGTTCACTTCAAGTGATGTATAAAGGATTTTTAGACATAAAACTTTGATCACTTACTATGTTATATATCAAGAAGAAAAATGACCACCCTTGGAATATGTAAGCCTAGCTGAAACTAAAGTACTGTTACACAGCCCCCCTCGCCGGGCTCACTTCACCGAGGGTCAAGGCTTGTCAGGATACCCTCTTCACAAGGTC
>JAUUDW010589458.1:0-11869 GCA_032361385.1 Panulirus guttatus | reverse complement strand
TTGCTTCATTTACTCTCTCCTTTTGTCATTCTACACTTAATGTCTGCTTGTATTTCTTCACTCAAGTCTCCTTTCCAAGCTCACTTGCTGTCACCACTCTCTTCTCCCCAACATTTTTTCCTCTGTTTTGAAAACCACAAATCTTAACCCTCGCCTCCACAAGATAGTGATCAGACGTCCTACCAGCTGCTCCTCTCGGCTCATTTACATCCAGAAGTCTGTCTTTTACTTGCTTATCAATTAATATGTAATCTAATAATGACTGTTGCCCATCTCTCATACTCATGTATGCATACTTGTGTTTATCCCTCTTTTTAAACCAAGTATTCCCAGTCACCAGGCTTTATTCAGCACTCTGCTACACAAGCTCATCACCATTTCCATTAATGACACTGAATGCCCCATGCACCACAATTATACCTTTAACTTCCACATTACTTACCTTTGCATTTAAATCAATCTTCACTAGTACCCAGTCTCATATATCAAAACTTCTGACACACTCACACAGCTGCTTCCAAAGCACTTGCCTCACAGGATCTTTCTTCTCGAGGCCAGGTGCATAAGCACCGATAATCACCCATCTCTCACCATCCACTTTCAGTTTTACCCACATTAATCTAGAATGTACTTCTTTACACTCTATCACACACTCACACAACTCCTGCATCAGGAGTAGTGCTACTCCTTCCTTAGCTCTTGTCCTTTGACCAACCCCTGACTTCGCTCCTAAGATATTTCCAAGCATTTTTCCACTTTACCTTTGAGCTTTGTTTCACTCAGTGGTAGAACATCCAGGTTTCTTTCCTCAAACATACTACTTATCTCTCCTCTCATCTCATCTAGGTTACATCCACACACATTCAGACACCCTAATCTGAATCTTAGAAGAGGATGAGCACTCCCTGCCTGGCTCCTTCTTCAGTTTCCTCTTTTAGAAACAGAAATACAAGAAGGGGAGGCTTTCCAGCCCCCAGCTCTCACCCCCTTTAGTCGCCATCTGCGACACGTGGGAAATATGGAGTTAGAATTCTCTCTCCCCTGCCTCATTTTGTATTGGCAAATAGAAAATTTGAAGACTTCTTTTATCCAAGTCATAACCAGCATTTCACGTAAGCCAGTATTTAAGGGGAAAAGGTGCACTGAGTTGGAAAACAACCATGTATGACATAATACAGGTATTTAGGCATTTAAAAAAGACTTTTGAAACTTTGGTTTTGAACCAAATATTTATTGTTTGCTGACAGACATTGTTGATTTTTCCCCATCATTTGCAGGAGATGATGCATTTTATAGCACCATCTTCACCTTTGTGGAGCATGTCGAAGGCTTTCTGAAAATCCTCGAACTTGAAGCGATGAGTGATGATTGGACCAACATCAATCAGTCCTTTGTCAATCATTTCAATGGCGAGAGGATAGCTGGAGAAGAGGAAAAGAAAATGTGAACAGAAAAAAAATTTAAATTTCCACATACAAATTTGAGTTACAAATGAGTTAGGTAGATGATACTCAGTAACCCTCCATACACTTGCACACACACACTTCCATAACTTTTCTAACAGTTATGAAATGCTGACTATCCAACCACACTGCCAATGTAGCATGTCTTATGACTGGGAAAGTTGGATACTTGACATTTTTAATAGTACAGTACTATGTTAAAGGTATATTAAAACTGAAAAATCTATAAAGATCAATCATATAATGCTGTACATTATATCTACTCATACACAAGAAAATATTACTAGTTCATCATAGTGGTCTTGCAATGTATTTGTGGGCAAAGTGAAGATTTAAATAAAGATGGCTTATCCATGTCAGGCTCAAAGCATAGCTAAGGCCTAGAATAACCTTTTCCTTTGCATTTCATAATGTTGATATTCTGCTGATTACACAGCAACATATGCTTCTGCTTCTCTGTAATGCTTCCTGACAAAATTGTTGTTATATCTTTTAGTTGACATTGCAAAGGGATGACATTGTTTCCTATAAATCACATACTGCACCAATAAGAGCAGCTACAAAGTTAATGCAGTTAGGGATTCCAATAATATAAACAAAAGAAATTATATAAGATTACCTGGAAAGATTCTGTAACTTAAGTCTAGAGGTCCTAATGTTGGTTATTCTTTTGGATAATAGGAAGTTGGATGAATCCTGATATATAGTTGCGATAAGTTGGATAAGTGGACTTTCTCTTTACCTGCAGGCACTACTTTCAAGTACTGTATTACATACCAAGCCTCATACTTTGGTCCAACTAAACATACCTGTTACCTAAATACTTAGATTCTCTGGAACAATAAGTTCATCAGTTTCCTCAAGTACAGTGGCTCCCAATTTGGTTCCCACAGTGATATGTTAGTTATGTCTTGCAAATACATGAAGGAAGTGCTTCACCTAGGGGACTAAAGTACTACAATTACACCATATTTCTGACTTGTTTTTTATTTTTTTTTCACCACACAAGATTTTTGTGTTTTGCCAGTTTGCTGTAGGTGGGTTTAAGATTGAATGATAATTCAAGTGTTTCCTCTTGTAGCAGAAATGTAAAAAGGGTTGCCTTTCTAACTTAAGTTTCTAGCAAACTTTGGGAGTTCTCACACTGTGATGGAAGGACTCTGTTTTATACTTATATATGCTGTGAGACACACTGTATTTTTTAATCGAAGTAACTGTATTATGGTAGCATTGTAATATATTGTGATTTGCTACAACAGTCTTGATGTAGCATGAGCATCTAAATTTCTCCGTTTTTATGATGACATGAGCCATCGTAATAAAACGCAAGCTCAGCTGGGCACAGGGTGTTGATGTTGCACATGCCACTCAGCCCACCCCATCAGTTTTCTCCTAGCATTCAAAGAGTGAGGTTATATTACTTGCCACTTCTATATTTTTAAACTCCTCCCCATTTGAACCAGTGACCTCTGTGTATCTAGAAAATATTCCTACTACAAGTAAAGAAGACCTTTAGCATGGAGGAAAAGTTCAGAAACTGAATGAACAGGGTCTTGTGCTCCAGCAGTTGAATACCATTATGTCATTAATGAGAGCAGCATCTGCATCATAAAAAAGAGCAAATCTGTCAGGAAAGCTTTTTCTCTGCTATTTATTTCGAAGATGGTAATGTATCTCAGGATGTTGACGTGTGAAGATGGAGGATGCCATGAAAATTTAGAAGACTGAGCAAATTATTAAAAGTAAAACCAGTGAGGTTCAAGAGGAGTTGATCAAGAAAAAAGGTAAACCAGTCAGTGAAAGTAAAGTTACTACTAGCCAGGGCTGGCTTCATAATTGTATCTGATGTTTTGGCTAAAGAAATGTGCTTCTGTCAGGCAAGGCTGCAACAGCTGATGTAGAGGCTGCAGACTGCTTGAAAATGGAACTCCAGAAAAATATAGAGGCCTTTACTGGAAAAAGATACCAAAGAAAATATACTCTATGAAGGCTGAGGCAAGGGCTCCAGGTTATATTGTTTGCTAAGACTACATCACATAGTGGTCAGAGAATGTCATTTTATGGACAGAAGTCAAGAGGGGTGCAACAGCAAGTTGTGGTAAGATGCGTTTTTCCACTAGCAAGGTATATAGATGTCTGTTATGTTTTTTCATTAATTTTCATGCATGTTCATGCATTATGGAGGTAGTGCTAAGAATGGACAAAGAAAGGCTGCATTCTCTCGCATCCATTCTCTAACTGTCATGTGCGATGGACCATATCTACAGCCCCATTTCACAACTTGGCCCTACACCACTTTACATGGTTTCCCCTGGCTGCTTCACATGCCCTGGTTCAGTCCACTGACAGCATATTGACCCTTGCATACCACATAGTTCCAGTTCACTCTATCCTGTGCATATCTTTCACCTTTCTGCATGTTCAGGCCTCAGTCACTCAAAATCTTGTTCATTCCATCATTCCTTCTCCAAGTTGGTCTCCCTTTCTTCTTGTCCCCTACACTTCTGACAAGTATATCCTCTTTGTCAATATCTTTTCACACATTCTTTCCATAAGTCCAAACCATTTCAGCACACACTCTTACTCTATCAAACCACCTCACACCATGTACTGACAGATGTTTCATTGCCAACACACATCCTCATCTATAGCCTATGCTTAACATCCATACAGCATCGTTGGGATTACTCTTCCTTCAAACATGCCCATTTTCACCCTCCCAAATAACAACCTCTCTTTCCACATATTTCTTGGAGCTTTCAGAGACTTTGACACCTCACCTGGCCTATTACTCATTTCTACTTCTATGGTTCCACTTGCTGCCATGTGCACCCCTAAGTTTCTAAAACACATTATTTCCTCCCAATTTTCTCCATTCAGTCACACCCCCCATCTAACCTGTCCCTCTGCCCTACTAAACCTAATAACCTTGCTTTCATTCACATATACTCTCAATGTCCTCCTTTCACACACTTCCAGACTCTGTCACCAACTTCTCATATATTGTTGTTATTATTTTCAACAACTTGATGTAATGTAAAGAATGGAAATGATAAAGAATACAGTAAACACATGGCAAACATGTAATTGGGGACAAGTTTTAACTAAATATGATTACAGCTTCAATAAATACATGGACATTAAATATCTCAAGCAACATGTAGATAAATAAAAGTTTTAAGTAAGAAGCATGAAAAAGAAAAGACATACATATGATTAATTAATGGTGATCCACAGTGGTGCCATGGGTTAGGCAGAATCTTGACTACTAACAGCAAAAAATGAACATCTTTCCAAGCTTTTGTCTATTTTCCAAGACAACTTCAGCAGGAATAGCAAAAGAATATTACATGACCCATATTACATGTCTGACTCGCCACTACCTGAGGAACAAATTTGCACCTGACTCACTGGCACATGAGTATTCTTTAATATGGCGTCCAACCCAACCTCACATGAATTTATTCTGAGCTATTGTGGGATATTGCTGTTTTAATGTTTAGCATGTCATGAATGGAATAAGAACAAATCATCCAGTCTATACTGAGACAGTTAAAGAAAGACATTAGGTTCAAAAATATGGGTTTTGGCTGTGATAGAATTTCAACCCCCTGGTTTCTTAAAACTTTCTTTTGATACACCAGTAATGGCTCTTGTAAGTTTAGGAGGGAGTATCATTCAAGGCCTGAATTTTAAAAAAAATACTTAGTCTTCCACTTTATTACATCTGACACATTTTACTCCAAGGTTCAGCATTCAAGCTGTGAAAAGTTGAATTTGTCCAAATTGGGATTAAGAGTATTTGTCACATTCATAAACCAAGGGAATTTTTACTGTCTCTTGACTTAAACGAATCAGATCCTGGTTACTTGTATCAGGAGTGCTTTTAGCAGGAGTCTGATATATCATCCCATCTGGAGTTACAGTCTCCACAAAAAACATTCTCCCCCCCTAAGGTTTATTGTGGGTACAAGCACTTGATGCTCTCATGGTGAAATCATCATACATCTGATCACTGAGGTTGGTGTTTCTAATGGTGTCAGCACCAGCAACCTGTTTCATTGTCCCACAGGCTATCTTGAGGGATTGATATACTTTGTTTACTTTTCTAGGCTACCATTTCATTTTGGGAATTTTGCTTCTGGGTGTTATATTTCCTCCTCCTGTGCTTAAAGGTGGGTGGCTCTTACCTTTCTAAGCATCAGAAAGGTTGAATTCTTGCCTGGAAGCAAGAAAATGTGGGTACACATGAGATTTTTAGGTGTGCTGGGTGCTCAGAACACATGATAAGATGGCTTCTTTCTAGAACAACTCATCAGTGCCTCGCCTCATTCAGGAAACTGATCCTATGTACCCAAAACATGTACCTAGAATACTTTAGGAACCTTGCCAATTCCATGCCTAGATATTTGCAGATGATAATCAAGGTCAGAGAAGAGATGATAGAGTAATAAAATTTAAGTATGACCACCATTGAAAATGTATGTGGAGGTGCACAAGGTTTTTTTTGCTGACTGTAAAATGAGCACTTGTCTCCCCCATGATATATTTTAAGCTGATAATTATTTGGAACCGTTATGTCAAAAAGGTAAATTATTACATGATAACCTTTTTGATTAAACAGCAACTCTTAAGGTGTTTGGGACAGAAATACTTAGGTAAGAAAACAGTCCTTGATGAGAATTTTACTGACTTATAAGGTAAGGAAACAATCCTTGATGAGAATTTAACTGACTTATAAGGTAAGGAAACAATCCTTGATGAGAATTTAACTGACTATATCCCCTCAAAATTGGTCATGTTGGAGGGGATATAGAAGATATTCTTGGTAAAGGACTGAGTCCTTTTCCTTTTTCTCACTCGTTATTTAAGATAGCTCCCTAATTCTTTGTTGATATATAATATACTTCGAACTTGATTGCTTTTTTGTGCATTAGCAAGGTAGTGGCAGGAACAGATGAAGAAAGCCTGCATCCTCTCTCATACATTCTCTAGCTGTCAAATGTAATGCCCCGATACCACAGCTCCTTGTCCACAACAAGGCCCTACAGACCTTTCCATAGCTTACCCAGGAGGCTTCACATGCCCTGGTTCAGCCCATTGATAGCATGTCAACTACAGTATACCACATTGTTCCAGTTCACTCTATTCCATGCACATCTTTCACCCTCCTACATGTTCGGACCCCGAGCACTCAAAATCTCTTTCACTCCATCCTTCCATCCACAATTTAGTGTCCTCATTATCCTTGTTCCATCCACTTATGACACATACATCCTATCTGTCAAACTTTCCTCGCTCATTCTCTACATGTACTGACTATTTCAGCACACCTGCTCTGTCAACCACACTGTTTTCATTACCACATCTCTTCCTTACCCTTTCATAACTTAAACCATGTCACACCACATATTGTCTTCAATATACTCTTCTGTATTTCATTTCTTCTCAAGCACTTTCATAAAAAGTTTTAATGAAAGAGTCAGGGTCCAGTCTATAAGCACTAAACATCACATCACAGAGAGGCCCTTCTTTGCATAATGATGAGACAGAATGTAGATAAAAAGCTGTTTGCTCTCTTTCAGCAGACACAGAGCTGCTTTATGAGGCTATTCACAGTCAATATGATGTTTCTCTTTACCAGTTTCTGCACGTGGAACAGCAGTCAATATGAGGTTTCACTTGACCAATATCAGTAAGCAGAACAGCAGCAATGCTGCAATCTCCACTCTGTTGTAAAATTTTCTTCCATATGAGGTTATTCACTGTTCACTAGAATCAGTTTTGCTAGACGTCCACTGCATGTAATACATTACAGTTACAGATGCATCAGTTTCCACTCCAATGTAAAGTTCTTTGAGCAGTAAGGCTAATCACAAGGATAAACTGGTAGAACAGGACAGAGCTGATCCTGTTTCCAGTCCATGCAATTCTGTTCCCAAATAGGATACCCACTTGTCATTATGCCTTGTATTCATGTAGGCAAACTGCTGTATGTGGAACAAATATGTTAAAGCTGCATCAGTCCCCTCTCTGATGTGAAGTTATGTTACCTATGAGATTATTTACAAGGTCAATATAACCGGTTTCTATAGACCAGTTACTCAACTAATTATCTCCTTCAAGCATTATCACAATGTCTACTGCAATCATTCTTGTACAAGTAATTTTCTCTCTCACCACCAGTTATCTACAAAAAAAAAAAAATTCCCAATTAACTGGATTATGAGATTTGGCAACTAAACCCAAAGAGGGTGACATAACCTGGGTTCTAGAAATCTTTTGTTTTTTAAGTATTCTCAGCTGATAACATAAATTTTATGGACTCTTTCTCTGTCAATTCCCCCCACAACCATAGTTCAGGTGTCTGTGATGAAGCTACATACCTTGGAATTTCCACATACAAGTCCAGAGATCTTTCACAGCCTGAGATGTGAGGAGCACTTCTGACCATATCCATAATTTACATTTATCAACTTAGAAACCCTGTCTGTTGGACTGGAACCTCTTCAATCTTTCCGCAAAGATTTCAAGCTAAGTTTTGAATTATTAAGGCTAGTGAGTCTTTTTAAAGTGTTCCTCCATCAATGGTTCATCATGAAAGTTACCTCTTGATAACCCTGGGCAAAGAGAAGAGGTGTGAGTGTCCGTACATAAGAAATTTGATGAATTATGTTGATCACTAGAGATTATGAGGGAAGCCTCCTTTAGTATCCAGAAATCTAAAAACCTCTCTCAGTAGGGAGTAATTCTGCCTGAGACCAAGAGACAATGTTTGCGATGTTTATTGTTTGTATGAGTTCAAAAAGGAAACCTTCTTTGCTGACCTTTCTATAAACCTTCCCTTGAAGTTTAACAGGGAGATCTTTGGTTATTTTTATAACTTGTTTGTCAATGATTACTATGCCATACTCTAGAAGAGTATCGTGACATTGAGTGTGCCACCATCAGAGTAGAAGGACCCCTAGTGTGCCAAGATGACTGTTAAGATAATATTCTTGCTCTACATCACCCTTTGATGAAGTTTCTCTCTCACCTTCCTTTATATTGATTTACTCTAATGGCTTGCAAGAGAAACTGACTCTGGAGAGAAATGCAAGTTCTGAAGTGTGAAGAACTCTCTAGGGCTGTGTCCCACAAACATTTTTCTCATTTTCCTTCCTCTCCTTTCTTTGTCTTCTGAAAGACTTTCCATTTCTGTGTCTTCTGAAAGACTTTCCTTTAACTCATGGTCATCACCATCAGGTTAACATTTGTGTTCCAAGAATGATGATGAGTGTCTCAACCAAGAGTCTGGTAATGATAATGTCTTCATGCAACTGGGGATGTTGATTGGTCAGAGTTGAGTGAAGGTTTCAGTTTACAAGTGGGTGAGAGGCAGGGTTGTATGATGTCACTGTGGCTTTTTAAAACATATAAGGATGAAGTGATAAGAGAGATGAAAGCAGAACTAGGGAAAGGGGCTTCAGAGATGTAGAGAGGTTTTGAAGTATGGTGGCTAAGAACAAACCTGTTTGCTGAGAGTGAAGAGGAGTTGCAGAAGGTTGTAAGTGTGTTTTATGATGTGTGTAAGCTCAGGCAGTTAAAGGTAAATTCAAGTAAAGTACAGTACTCTCTCAATTTAATGGACTAATTGGGGGAAGGGGATGTCCATTAATGATGAAAGTCCTTTAAATTGAATGTAACATTTTTTTTTACAAAATATAATATACAGTAATACAATATACAGTTCACATGCTTTCTTTTAACTCCTCCATCACTTGATGCCATTTTGAATTGTAAAGAGTGCAAAATTATTAAATAAATAAAGTAACAATTCTCTGTATACAACCTGACCACACAATAGCTTGAGGCAGGCTGAGACTGAAAAAAAGCGAGTATACCCCACGCTACCAAAAACAAGTGCAATATGAAATGCGTATGGTATGGCATTTCAGATTTTTTAATTTTTTTATTTTTCAATTATTATTAATTACTGTATTATTATTTGCCTGGACTATTAATCAGAAATCTGTTATATTGGGGTCCATTAAATCGAGGGATTACTGTTACGGCATTAGCCAAGAAACCATGAAAGTATATATTTTACAAAGCCATATAGAGTGAGAGATGAAAGTGTACTGAAGGGTGTTATAAATACAGGGGGAGAAAGACTGGAAGAGGTGATATAATTTAATTATACAGGAGCTATTTTGGGTAAGTATGGTGATATGGAAGGAGCGATAAGGGAGAGAGTAGTACAGGATAGAAGGTCATTGGGTCTTAATAGAATAATGAGGGGGTAGAGGTTAAGTATGGAAGTGAAGAAAGGATCAAGGGAGAGCATAGTCCTCCCAACCCTAACCTTTGCAGCTAAAACATGGGCATGGAATGATTCACAGGGGTCAAGAATCCAGGCAGTGGAAATGAGCTCTTTCAGAGGAGTATGTGGTGTAACTAGGCAGAATGAAGAAAGAAATGAGGGGGTGTATGAGATATTGGTATGGCAGGTAATATGAAGGGAATGCGTTGTGGTGTGACAGATTCGATGAAATATAATACTTTGAGGTGTTTGAGCATGTGGAAAGACTTCAAGACTAGAAAATTACATGAAGAGTACATGAAAGGAAGACCACCAATGACATGGGGAAACGGAATGGAAGAGTATCAGAGGGAGAGAAGTGGTGGAAGAATGCTTGGAATGGTGTATGTGAGGGAGGCATTTAAGGACAGGGATGAGTGAAGACTCTTCATGGGAGTTCCTGGAGGGAAGAGGCATCAGAGATGTAAATAGATAGATAGACAGATAGGGCACAACTAAGCAAAGCCATGTCTTTAACTAACTTGCAATTGATCAATGAATAGTTAAGGCATGTGCCTCACCAATATATGTGGCAGTTAAGAGTTTTCTGATCCCAGAAGGTCAAAGATATCTCATGAATCACATGCATCACCCTGTGGACAGAGAGTTTTCACACTTCAGCACTTGAAATTGTAACAATGCTGCCTGATTGTCTCTAAGAGAAAGACTGTACTGTATGTTTAAGCTCTGAGTTTCATTTAATATAAGGCACTTGAAGGAGTTAGCTAACCCAGATGATCCACTCTTCTGTTTATAAAACCTTGTAACTATTTGTGACATGGCAAACCCAATAAAAGGAGAAGTATGTAATAATTGAGATAAAAGTGTTAAAACAGTGTTGTTAATTAAATAGGGTATAGGATGGTCATGATTGGAATATGCTTTTGCTTGTGCTATGGTAGCCACTTCGTAAGAGAGAAATTATATGCTGAACTGCATATAAAAAAGCCAAAAATATTTTGACCTGTTATGTTTGGTCTACTAATAAACTTCAAATGAATATCATCAAACAAGTAATCCTACTTGGTGACATATAAAACTGGAAGCTTTTTCATATTCTACATAATCATTTTTTATTCATTTCAAGCCTTAGTTTGTTCATCAAAGCAAATCTCACATTCGCTTAGTTTTTAACAGCATGTACTAGGTATGCACAGCATAAAAGGATATTGTGTCTAGTAGCCATTTTCACAAAGACATATTATATTGTGAATACATAGATACAAATCACGATGTAGCTCTTATTAATATGGTACATACATATTCCATAACGTTATTGCCTTAGGAAGTGAAATATGGTTAGGATGTAAAACAAGCTATCAGGACTAGTATAGTTTTAGGACCACCAAAGACCACAGCAACCCTAAACTTGCAAACCTGTATCAAACATATAAAAAATATATTTGAGTTTGAAGTTTGCTCTTGGAAATTTCTCGTAAGTTTTGAAACTTTCCAACATCTCACTCATAACCTAACAATAGCATGAGTACCAGAATCATTACAGAAACAGCAGATTATGATAATGATCTTTCATTTCAATTTCCTCCTGCTTTAGAATATGGATGAAACGTCCATTGCACTATAAAAGTAATAGTTCAAATATAACTGAGAATAAACTGTTTTTAATGCAGACATTATTGGATTAACCTACTATCTCATTTTCATATCACATGGTTGCCATTGAAAATAATGAAAAACATAATCAAGGTTAATTATTAATGAATTACAGAAAATTCACTTACCAGTTCATGTACCGATACACTCCCCTGATGTCCACTTCTCTCAAAAGTGCATGGGTAATGGGAAGTGTCATCTCAGGTGCCCCAACACCCACCACCATCAGCACTCCACCCGACTTTGTGGCCTGCAGGGTAATAGTGGTGTATACCACATGTACATACTATGTGTTCCTTTTATTATGTGAAGATGCACTTTTTTTTTTACTATTATTATGCATGATCGCTGTTTCCCGCATCAGCGAGGTAGCACCAGGAAACAGATGAAGAAAGACCCATCCCCCCACATACACACATATATACATACATGCACATATATGCACAGTACA
>JAUUDW010589347.1:0-11870 GCA_032361385.1 Panulirus guttatus | reverse complement strand
AAGCAATGGCCGCCTGAAAGAACATGACGGATGGCGAGAGGCAACATAAAAGAAGATTGATCCTTCATTTCCAGTAACAGGGACAGGATCCCTGGCCTCCTTCCTAGCCAAACGTCATCCGAACTATCCCGTTATCTAGGTCACTTTAACAGTGCGGGATGACGGGATAATCAAACCAAAATGGTGAGTTTCTTAACGTGCAGGTGAAAGTTTACCGTCACCGAGCGAAATCTTAAATTCAAATGCTAGCCAGCCGATCTAAAATATTCTTAAACTATTATAGAAGATTTTTAACGCCTGCAGACTCCTATCTTTACATCATAGGTATCAAGTTACCACTGGGAAGAGGGCAAATCAACCTGTCGAGTTTTCCGGCCAAAGCTATCCATTTTTTAAGCTCTCTTGCACGGCTTTTGCGACAGTATATCAAACCTAACAGCAGATGGCATCTAGCTGGCCTCTGGCAACCTCGGTGGAGGGCAATTATGAACTGTAATGGGTTTATTGGTTGAGACAGGTGCTTCCTCTAGCGGCTGTGCCCACCCTCTGTCACCCCACCACTTGCGAGAGTTACCTCACTAAGACGAATACTTTAAAATGATTGAGGAACTGAGAAACTACCCCAAGAAAACGCCCACCTCCAACTGTTATTTGATAACGATGATAAAAGTTATTGGTCTGAGCCTCCCTCCCTACCTCCTCCTACCCTCACCCCCAACTACCACCAGAATTAACAACTACATAGTTCCTGCTTAGCGCCCCCGCAGCTGACGACAAGAATAGTAGCGAGCTACTAAACTGGAGCAACTAGGCCAGTTCAGCCACGTCTCCTCCCCCTGGTGGTATGTGAAGGTCACACAAAGTAGCATAGTCGAAATGAAACTTCGTTTTGTCAGTTTGATCCAGATTTTCCTCAAGATGCTGAAAGTCTGCTCATTTAAAGTGACTTTCAAAATCCAGTTTCTGAGCTCTGGGTTAAGTGGAAATTGATTACCCAATGGTCTTACGTTATAGGATGAGTACCTGACTGTATTTTGTGTAGCTAAGCCTCTTGAATGTATACATCATATATAGAGAGAACTATATCATTGTTGGCTCTTCTTAAATCTTGATTAGCTTTTCAGTAAACTGGTTTTCACATTTCACAATAGGCCATTCGGTTCACAGTCAGCAGGTTACTCATGAACCAAGGAAAGACCGCGCCAGGAGAGCCCTTCACCAGCGCTTCTCTTTCTCTGGAGAGGAAATACACCACGAATGTAACTTGTAGCCAAAGTTTCTCTAGCGTAGAGATAGTTATGAAACGTGGGCAAAAAGAAACTAAAATCTGTCACGGGAGGAGGCCAGCAGATCTCCCCGGTGAGCAGCATCTGTAGGAAGGATTTACAAAATGAGGCCAGAGGATTTTAGGGAGCAGCATCTAGATGGTGAGAGGAGAGGTCACGGATAAGCGTCTCTAAGCGAAATCAGTGATCAGTGTCTACAAGAAAATATCAAAGAAGAGAACTTACAGGAAAGAAGTAGACGTCACTGTTTACGATTATCGATAAGAAAAGAACATCGACAGGAGAACGTAAGAGATCAGAGCCTACAAAAGAGGATCTGAGGAAAGTATGTACGAGAGATCACCGTCTATAAGATGAGACTGTTGTTATATCACCTACAGAGGAGGATCATAAGCGAGCGTCTTCAGGAACATGTCAGAGGTCAAGAGGAAAGACCAGGGAGAGCGTCAACAAAAACGGGCGAGCGGGTCTGGTGGGCCACAAAAAGCAAGCTTTGCCGCCCACCACCGCCTGAGAACAAAGACTGGGTGGGCGGACCACCTCCCACAAGGATGACCCGGGAAGGGAAACCTAAGGAGGCGAGTCTATGCAGCGTGTACCTCGCTCAGAAGAAGCGACTCTGTACCTCTTTGTACCTGTTGTACCAAATAACTTGGTGAAACCTGTACCGTCCCGCTTAGTAAAGCCTGTGCTGTACCGCTTGGTAGCATATCACATTATCACCTAAAGTACGGTACTAATAGGTATTCCCTAGTATTGTACCACTTGGCAACTCCCTTTACCGTACCTTTTGGTGATTCCAGGTACCCTACCACCTTGCTATTCTCGGTACTGTACCGCTTGTTGACTCCTAATGACGACATTCGGTCCTGCACTACTCTGTAGGTTCGACAACAAACTCCTTGGTTCCTCCGGTACGTACCGGTACTGTGCCATTAGAAACACTGGTACCGGATCACTTACTAGAAACGTAGCTAATACGCTCCTCTAATACGTCACACGAGAACTGCTAAAGATTTCATTGCTGATGATAAATGAGGACAATTGCGACACCCCGGGCGCTTGCTACTAAACCATAACTGGCCCTATCCATCTACCCTTCTACCTAGCAGTCCTTTCTGGACTGTCTATGTATAATCTTGTTTTGTCTTTGATGTACGTCTTCTGTTTATTCAGTTATTTGTTTGCCATATGTATCTTTATCTGCCTATGTAAGAGAGAACATCTTTTACAGTATATCTAAGCGCATTAGGAGTCAAACCCCACGTGTTGCCGCCATACCCATTGCTCCCTTATTCTCGGATGACATAAAGCCGTGTTTATGGTTACAGTGATTTTTCCTCATCGGTTCGCAGTGGCTTCTGCCACAGTGTGGCGTGAAACTGGAGGTAGGGGGTGGGGAGGGGTGTCATTGTGGTGGGTTGGGTGGGAGAGTTTGAGTGAGTGAGGTCATCGGGGTCAACCAGAATGCATTTTCGCTGGTGGACGAGGTCACGGAGAGCCAGGGTAGGGTGGACATTTTTTGCAACCTGATGTTCTTTGCTTTGATTTCTGTCCTGGTGATGATATAAGTAAAGCAAGCTGTATCTGTATATACATATGTATGAAAAAAGGCAGCTTCACTGAATGATTTTCTGAGATCTTCACAGGTAGAAACCATGATGTAAATATAAGGAGATGAAAACAAGACACAGAAGGTTAATCTAACCTACTGTGGAACTTTCATCATACGTATGGGTTATGATATAGTACTGAAAGGGTTGCTTCATCGCCCTCAAGGGGTTAAGGCAGCTTAATCAAAGGGTTCAACCAACATAATCGAGGCCCCTCTTCAACATACTCCAGGGCTAATGAAACCAGTATCCATTGCGAGCATTTGTCACAAAAAAGAGCATTTATGAGTGAGTTGTTCTCCGTTCTACGACCCCAGTCTCCTGGTCCTCTCCAAGCTGTTAGACTTGTGTATGCCTTAATTAATTCGGTGTTTTGTTTGGCTATGTAGGTCAGCGTTCGGGCACATCCACTCCTCAGCCAGGGTACTGGGTTCGTGTGTGTGTGTGTGTGTGTATGTGTGTGTGTGTGTGTGTGTGTGTGTGTGTGTAACTCAGAGACATATACATAAGTCCACTCATACGTCAGCGAATGACGGAAGCACACCACACAGTCAAGGTAAATACGCCTGTCGGATCCATAGCTGTGACGAACACAATACACAACTCATGTATCTGAGTGTCCGGAATCAGAACAGCTGAATGTGTCCAAAGTTCAAACAAATTCCATGTGTCAACAGGCAGAGGAGATTGTATGTATCCGCAGCCAGTACAGGATGTACGTATGTGTCCTGAACGAAAAATATATAAGGCTATGTCCAGGGTCAGAGCAGGATGCATTGTCTCGGTGAACGTGATGTAACTGTCGAGATCATGTCACCCTGGGCCAGGAAATGTCGGATATGAGAACGTTATATATCTGGACATCCTTTTCACATTTCAGAACATGACGTCGCGTCTAGCTAACATCCTTCAGGGACCTATTCCTCAGAGTTTATGGCAGAGTTTAACCTTAATTACTATCTGAGATACCATAACTATCCTTAAGTAGATAACTTTGTTACCCTCTGTTACCTCAACACAGGAAACGTAGACTTGTAGATGATACGAAAGTGATGTAGATCTAGCCGATCTGAACTACAGTGTTATATCTCATGCCTTAAGATAACAGTAAAACGAGTGAAAGAATATGGGTTCTAAGACGAAAATAGATTAATAAAGAATATAGAAGGAAAAATTCGTCTGACGTCAGGATCTGTGAGATCACGAAATATGAAATAAGTGAAAACTCCAAGATGAGAGACGTGGTGAGATAAGTGGAAAATGAATAACACATTGGACGGAGAGTACGATGACAGGCTAAGGTGAGTCAACAGAAGACAGATGAGACAAAAAAAATGGCAACGAAAAAAACATATCTGATAAAACAGATTGACAGAAAACGTCTTATGCATCACAAGGTGTCAGAAGACTACATGTTTTATAGTGAAGCAGAAAACGAGTAAGATGGAAAGCATCAGATAAGTTGGATGTTTAATAAAAACGTCTCAAGCGAGAATATGGTGATTTAATCAACAGGAGACAGTGAACGGTAACAGTAAACAGCAGAAACCACAGATAACGGATTGAGGCAACATGAAACAGGGATCGAGAAACCATAAGCGACGGGGAGCAGGTTTTCCCCGTGTGACATCGTGACCTGTGGTATTGTGCGGGTCGCTTCCTGCCACGTGCCGCGTGACCCTCCCAACACGCCAGCAGCCTCCGCCCGGAACTGTTAATCTTTACTGCACACTTGAGGGAAGCCGCCGACAACATCCCCTTAACGCAGCCACTTCCGCCACCGTCTCTTCCGTGGAGATGAGCCATATTTGCTCTATTCCTGGCAGGTCTGGAGGGGGTTCAGAAGAAATGATGCCAATCCAACGCGAACACGTAGAGCGCTTCACGTCGGAGTGACTTCAGAGGAATGCAAATAACTCCAAACAGCAACAGAACACTGGGTCCTCTCGAAGCCGGTTGTGATAAGGGAAGAGGTCAGACTCAGAGGTCAGTGTGGTAAGAGTAGGAAAGCATACACAGGAGGCGCAAATAGTGTCAGTCGTGGACATGAAGAGAAGTATTTGTCGAGTCTTTACTGAAAGAGGTTCATGGCTGGAGGCCCATGTGAACACAGAGGTTATCAGACACGCACACCTAGATCAACACGTACAGGAACCCGAGGAAAAATACACAAGGAAGTCACAAGTATGGACACGTGCATGGGTACATGCATACATGCAGGCAAAGGAAAATGTGCACATGCAAAAAGACAAACCAATAAAAGAATATACTCACGCATAAGCAAATCAGGAAAAATACCTGCACCCACGTAAAAGTACACACACACACACACACATGCACACACACACACACACACACACACACACACACACAGGAGTGAATCACACAAGATCATCTAACACACAGTCATGAGTTACCATTAAAAGTCTTCCCATACCTCATTATCCTCATCCTCATCTCTCACGGTGCAATGAGCGCCTCAGGTGAAGGACCTGGGGTGTTTAATGCACCATGACTGCCCACAGACCGTGAAGACAATATGAGAAGAGTGTAGTGTGTCCTGCTATTAGGAAAGATTATAGTTCTTATACCTTTTCCCTATTACTTCGTTTCACTACCACGCGCTCAGTTCTTTTTGATAGAACTATATTTGCACTCAAGCACAGACGCTCCTTATGGGAACAAGAAACAACAAAGGTCTGTGTCACCGTTTCTTACGTGAATTCTAACCAGACAATCGAGAAGTTTCATGACGTCTGATGAGACAGGTCGCATCCTCGGGATTTCCCTCCCTGATGCTGTTGCCTTATAGGAAGTTCTTCCGTTATAACTGGCGGTCAGTGACCAGCAGCATATCTTCTCTACTTCCTAGTGATGCTTTCTAGCGTGTGCCTACGCGGGTATGTGTGTGTGAATGCATAGGCGTTTGTGCGAGTATGAATATGGGTGTGCATTTTTGTCTATAAATATCAGTTAGCTTGCTAGGCAATTATGCAGGTAATTATGTGCACGTGACTTTTATATTCGACACAGTTTACGTTCCAAAACGGCTGCGAATAGTGGTTTATACCTTCTCTCACGTACCACATTAATTACATATTCATACTGCACCTTTTAACACAAATATACGTATGAATGTTGGGAAAGTTTATGTAGCAAAAGAGTTTCCAAGGCCGCTTTCTACATTATCCGACCTGGATTTAACAACCACGTACTCATAAACAAACCAGGGATGCAACCCGGAAAACCGGATGTAGCAAGTGACATCCCGTTTCCGTTTCGTGAATTTTGCCAACGGAGGACAGGCAGGACTTGGCCAAATGACCCAAATGATTACATCAGGACAGTTAGTTGGTAGTCAGCTGCTTCTTCTCTACTATGGCTTAAACCATTCACTTAGATTATTCTTGACTTGCTTGCTTTTCTTTTCATTCTGTATACACAGCAAAAATCTCAGTATCACATCAACTTTGTACATTGTAAAAATCAATAAAAAAATACTAGGAAGTTGTTTTTAATCATTTGAGGTATACCTCGCCAGCTTGTGGTTTACATATTCCACAATAAAAGAATTTTCGAGGTAAATCCACATAGTGAAATCTCACATCTTGCACTGAACACAGCGTCGAGGACGAACTGAACAAAAGAAAACAGTTAAACTAGTGTCAGTTATAGGCTCTGTGCTTGGGGCGGCGAAGTACGTCTGTAACATTCAGCATAAAGGTGTTCACTGAATATTAAGGAGTGGTGATATTTTTCTTGGTCTTTGACTCCGTTAGCGACATTCTTGACGAAACCCTTTGAGAGGAAATGCCAAAGAGTCATCCCTGCTCTCCCTCCGGACTTTTAAGGTCCTCCTTTGACCTCTCGCTCGTCCGTTCGTGTTCACTGACCTCCTTGACCTCCCCTTAGCTGTACAACTCTCCTGCTTCACAAGACGACAACGTCATGAACTGATCCTAAAACAGAGCGTCCTTTTAGAGTCAATGACCCATGTAACTGATAAGAAGGGCGTGAGTGAAGTTAATACTAATAAACCTGGCGGCTCACGTGTTGTGAAGACAAAGGCAAGTATGTCTTCATACTCGTCCAGGAGTTGCTGAAGAGGAACCCCAGGTCCGTTGCTTCTCACCTAACCCTCATACCGGTTCTTGGCACGACCTACATGTTTCACCACCACCACCCGACTCCTCCGAGATCATATGCGACACATAAACCTTTATATATCACGGTCTCTTTTAGACTAACTTCACGAACGAAATGCGAAAAATGAAGAAGGTTTTTTTGGGGGAGGCAAAAGTTCATGCATCTTGCGGGTCTCTGGTGTCACCTGTACCTAGACTCCTCACACGGATACCTGCAAATCATAGAGCCAGGTGACGTCAGAGATGCGTGACGTCGTCGTGGGTTGACGTCACACAGGTGCGGCTGGTGGTTGGCTCTTGTGTACGTGGAACATCCCGGAAATATGATGTAGAGGTAGAAAGGCATTTTTTCTCCATGAGATCACCCACAAATCATCAGTCTTAATAGAAACTTCATTGCCGAAAAGTTTGTTTACAAATGATAAAGAGTAAATGTTTCACAATCGGCATCTCAGGTGTCACACATAGCCTTCTGCTGAATCCTGACGAAGGTTATGAGAGCCACACAGCCAGCTATGTACGCACGTAAGAGCGCTCACATCTAAGTGTACATGCACTCCCCCCCCCCCGTCTCTCTCTCTCTCTCTCTCTCTCTCTCTCTCTTTCTCACACACACACACACACCTATTAGAACAAAGCCTAAATGGAAGCAGAATAGCTTTGATTAATAAAGAGTAATTAAGAAACTGAAAAATCTATACAAGAATAAAACATATGAACGAAGCCTAACATCAGGTAAGGGTACTTAAACGCAGTGCTTACCACACTGCAGTACAATGTGCCGAGCTAATCTGGAACAGATAAAGATAAAAACTGTTTTTCTTCACTTTTCTGTGGCATTCAGCGGTGAAAGTTGCAGAAATCCGTCAGAAAAGTATCGTATAACAAAGCATAAAAGTGAATTGCCATGAAAGTTTCAGCGAAACAAAAATTTCAAAATAATGGCGACCAACACCGTGTCTGATGATGCTTCACCAAACGTTCCACGCAAAAGGTATTAGCTTCAGCACTATTTCCGAAGATAATATCTCGCATAGACGAAAAGGTAAATGAAAGTATAGTTAGAGGCTCAGCAGGTTACACCAGAGTTGGTAAAATGACTCGATCATAACCAGACAAATAGAAAATCAAAAAGAGACGCCGATCTATTTCAATGAAGAAAGAATTGAACCAATAAGTTATGGGACGACCAATATGGTACTTTAAGAGTCCAACGGGATAGATCGAGAATGAGAAAGAAAATATTGACGGTCTGGGAGTCATCATCATCAGCGGAATCTGATATTTGAAGTTCTCACAGAGAACAGAAAATCGTGTCATCATTCCGGTTATTGAAGAGATGACGATACGAACTTTTACTTCGAGATGTAAAAAAGATAGTGATGGCAATGTTTAATGCACGTATGAGAAGGAACGCTTAAGCACTGCTGGGCTGAAAGATCACCAATAAAGCAAATTGAAATTAATATGTCGATACAGTAAAGACTAAGAGATGGGAACATGAAAGACTGAAACAACTTAATTTTACAGTGGGGACATAAAGAGGAAAATGTGTGATAATCTGTGTCACAAAAAACAAATAGAAGGAAATAAATAAAGTATTCTGGGAAGTAAAACTGGACGGTGTGAAAGAAACAAAGTTAATAGATCCACGAAAATTCCATGGGAACACATCATCGCGGAAGACACGGGAGAAATAACACTGCACACAATCTCCTGCCTGTCGTACAAGTCGATTGTGAAAGATGGGAGCGGGAGGCTGGAAATCTTCCCCTCACGTTCTACTTTCCAAAATGAGTAAACGAGGAAGGAACCATGTGAAGATATCTTTTCTAAGACCCAGTCGATTGGTGCTGATGCCAGCACGGGAAACATCTAATAAGCATGAAAGTTGAATATCAAAGAATAACGAAGAAAAGTATTGCATATCCCAGCAAGAAATATGGAAACACTCCTATATAATTCATGCAACGAACAATGAAATGAATCATTATTGAAGTCTTTATCAAAATACTGTATAAAAAGACGGAAGATCTTCCAAATGAACCCAAGAGAAAGAAATTTTCAATATCCAAGGAAAGAAAAGACGATAGTAATACGCAACTGACAGGTCATAATATGTGGTTAGGGCTAAGCGCTAACCCGGCCTCCTGGCTAAATTCAATTGTAGGGAAGCCATAGTACACACACACACACACACTCTCTCTCTCTCTCTCTCTCTCTCTCTCTCTCTCTTTCTCACACACACACACACACCTCAAACATTCAGGCGCAAACGTGATTCTACTAAGTAGATACAGTGAAGAGGACAATCACGTTCGTTATACCATGATAAAGCAGTATCCTACAGGCTCTGCCAACGATCCAAGGCAACGCACACACTAACTCCTGTACCAACATCCTGCTGAGTGTCCCACGAACTCCCCATAACCTACTGTACCGCTTGTCATTGGAACGTCAACCCCTCAAGGTAATTTCCCGTCAATCTCTTAATCTCTTGTATCGTCTAATGTTGCCGTATTCCCCAAATTTTAACTTTCCTCCATAATTTCCTTTTCTATATCTTCTCCGAACTCTACTTTCGTCAGACGCCCCTCGGCCCATATAAAGGTACCAGTGGTACCATTAGCGGTGCCAAGAATGGCGCCAACAGTGGCTCCATCAATGGTTTTATAGGTGGTGTTAATTGTGGTGCCATCAGCGGTACCAGTTCGTCTCTCTCGTACACAGATTGTTCCATGGTTTGAGGTTGGATGGGAGGCAAAGGGAATCCTCAACAACTGGCCTTGGTTCTCCCACACACCTCACACTACAGTCCTTGGACCTCTCACACAACAATCCTTGTTTTCTCACACTGTAGTCATCGGCTATGTCATGCTACAGTCCTTGGCTCCCTCACGCTACAGTCACAGGACCTCTCACACTATAGTCCTTGGGTCTGACACAATGGGTCCTGCTGGCGTCAACTTTTTGGTCCATTGTAATCACTGTTTTTCAGAATGGTTGGACTAATGGTGAACATATTTTGAGGGCAGTGGCGAGGCAATAGTATTTCTGGGGAAATCATAGTGAAAGACGATAATGGTAACCCTCATTGATTTTTGAAGCAAGATGTGGAACAAAAGTACTTCTGTGTGAATCTTTAGAAAAACAGTTGAGAAGCGGTGAGCGAATATATCCTTACGTCACTGTCATCGCCAAGGACACATGATATCACTCCACCTTCCTTGGAGAGAGGAGCGGCATCTTCTATGCCCCCTCACATTAGCAGCGACATCTACAGTGACAACACAAACGTACTCTGCACCCTTCGTGTCCGCTGACACATCAGGAATGTCACGTTCGTACATTTTGACGTCCAAGACGTACCCAACGTCTTCTTCGTCCGTGAGATAACAAGGACGTACACCCGACAAAAAGAACTATCCTTACGATTTTGCGTTAGACAATATGACACAACGGTTGAAGGGTTTTGACAAATACTCTAAGGTCTTGCCTCACGCTGGTAGTCCTGCTTCCCTTGTATATATTTCTCAATGCGTGTGAAACAGTTATAATAGATCTTATTTGATTACTATTCCGAAAACAGTTATTATAAAAAGCAGCGTCTATGATTATTAAGAAATGCGTGTTGCACTCACACTTACCAACTGTACCGAAACAACAGGAGTTGTAACGTTCAATTTGAAGTCCACCGGACGCATTCGCGAAGGTAATTCATTGGTTGGGTGGACACCACATCCTGCTCGCTGTCTAAAGACGTTAGAATTTCGCTTCCTGTGACTTTTGATCTCCATGCTCCCTCTACCCTACCGCTTCTCAGGTAGACTTCTGTCCCTCGCTAATCCCAGCACCCAAGACGCAGCGAGACCTCAACTAGGCGAGAACTTTCCCTATAAACTGCAAACCTTTCCTCAGAGCCCAGACCTTCATGTACGATCTAGACTTCCAAACAGAGTTAAAACTTTTATGCACAGTTCAGGCATACGTAGTGTCCTGAATTTCACCTAGAGTCTGGGTCTTCGCGTAAAAACATAAGACAGACCCAATCAGAGCTAAGTACTCCTTGAATAGTTCAGACCTATACATAGAATCCAGACCTCTGCATAGACTGCTGGCTTCAACATGGAGTTGAGATGTCGACTTGGTGTTCAAACGTCCACTTAAAATCTATTCTTTTATTGAAAATACGAATTTACACAATCGTTGAATCTGAACCGTCACATGGATGTCAGAACTTTAGGTATAAATGCAGGCCTCCACTTTCGGCCCAGACCCCCACAAAGTATCAATACTTCTTTGTGGTGTTTCGGACCATTTTCCTGCCCCAGGATCCCTTCCTATGGGGTTTCCACGGGTCTTAGGAAGCCGGCAGCGTCCACTAGGTGGGAGCACAGGTCATAAATTGTGGTCTTGTTACGTTGGTGTTTTTATGGTCAGAGCAGAGGGGAAGGGGGAACATGCGTTCACTTCCTTCAGTTTCTCTAACCATCACACGATCCAGACGTCCAGGTAGAGTCAGTCCCTGCTGGTAGGTGGAGACTTCCCGTCCAGACGGATGTTAGGACGCGCTGTAGCCTCAGGCCATCACCTATTTCCGGCCTGCCCCTCCCTGGCTCACAGCGGACCTTCAGCGACCGATATTTCCTGTCGTAACCGTCTACCAGGGAGGGGAGGTGAGGGCGAAAAGGAGTGAGGGAGTGGGAGGAAAACGGGGACATGAAAGAAGAGAGAGAGGGAAAAAATGGGTTAGTGGAGGCAGAGTAATCAGGAAGATACTGGTGAGTTAAGGGAGAAAACACACACACACATACACACATGGAGAG